>JMFS01030554.1:0-22926 GCA_000699545.1 Podiceps cristatus | reverse complement strand
AAAAAAAAAACACAAAACAAATCTCTTCAGTCTCTGGTCTTTCATAGCCATCCTGCACTAGAATTGAATTTAAATAGTGTTTTTAGCTGTTATGCCTCAGAGAGCATACCAGAGAATAAAAAAAGAACTGCACTCCCTTGAAGTGGGTATAAAACTAGACAGTAATGTATGCACTCTCCATAAGGAGTCACAGAGGCTAAAAGCATTTCATAGTTCTCTGAGACTTAAAAGACCGTGAGAGGTACAAAGAGTGTTCTCCTAACTAGACACAACAACTCTGAATTGAGTTTATCGTTAATGGGAGCTTCAAGTTTTTATCCAGTGAAAGTAAAAGAAAGCCAAAAATAAAAACAATAAAATAAATGAATATTCACACTACTGTTGAGGATCTGAATGATGCAAGGAAGCCAAGAGTCTTCTACACAGAAGTAATATGACTCTATGAAAATTACATTAGAAATCTTTCAACTTTAATAGAAAAAATGAAATCATTTCTAGATTTTCTGAAGTATCTCATAGAATTCTGTGAAAGTGATATAATTTTCCATTATATTGTATGGCCTGGTGCAAAAACCTTTCAAAAGATTAGCACTTTCTATCACATTAATGTATTTTCCAGGACTTTTCTTTAAAGAATGGTTTCCTTAGCTCTTAAAATCACTTGTTGTTTTCTGTCTTTTTAGGCTTTAAAGTATTTCAAAATAGTTGTCCATATGTAATGAATTTCTATGTTTAATCACGAACGAATAGTTATGAAGTTTTGTATGTCCTTGCTTTACCTTTCTTTTTAAGACTACACATCTCCTATTTTTAGGAAAAGTTAGTCTGTTGCACAGGTCTGTTTTGAAATTGAGATAGATCCAACTGTTTAATGAGCATGCCAAACAATTGTCTTCTATAATTGTTCAGAGTAGATAACTTATATATAATTTTTTTTAGATAACTTTTGTAAGTTTTTTAGATAATTTATCATATGTTCTGAGTTCATGACTATACCACCATTACTCTTGGATATTTGGGAAATAACAGAAAATCAGAGAATGGATGAGGTTGGCAGGGACCTCTGGAGATCATCTACTGAGACCCCCCTGCTCAAAGCAGGATCAGCTTCAGCAGATTACTCACAGCTGTATCCAGTTGGGTTCTGAGTGTCTCCAAGGATGGAGACTCCACAAACTCACTGAGCAACCTACTTCAGTGTTCGATTACTTACTTTCACAGTAAAAAATATATCTTGTGTTTAAGCTGAATTTCCTGTGTTTGAATTTGCACCTATTGCCTTTCATTCTGTCACTGGGCACCACTGAGAGGAGCCTGGCTCCATCGTTTTTACTTTCCCCCATCAGGTATTTACACATGTAAGATCCTCTTGAGCCTTCTCTGCTCCAGGCTGAACAGTCTCAGCTCTCTCAGACTCTCCTCGTATGTGAGATACTCCAGTCTCTTAATCATTTTCCTGGCCCTTTGGTGGACTTGGTCTACTATATCTTTGTCTCTTTTTTACTGGGGAGTCCAGAGCTGGATCCGGCATTTCAGCTGTGTCCCTTGACCTACAAGTCTTCCTAATGCAGCCTAGTTCACTCTTGGACGTCTTTGCTGCAAGGACACATTGCTGGCCCATGGTCAGCTTGTTGTCCACCAGGACCCCAAGGTCCTTCTCTACAGAGCTGCTTTCCAGCCAGCTTGCCACAGCCCGCCGTGGTGTATAGTTTCTGCTGAGGTACAGGACTTGGTATTGGCCTTTGTTGAACTTCAGGAAGTTCCTGTCAGCCCATTTCTTGTGCCTGTTCAGGCCTTTCTGAATGGCAGCACACCCATCTGCTGTATCAACTGCTCCTCCCAGTTTTGTGTCGTCTGCAAACACGCTGAGGCTACATTCGGTCCCACTATCCAGACCATTAATGAAGCTTCAGCAGTATTGTCCCCAGTATCGACCCCCAGGGTACGTCACTAGTGACTGGCTTCCAGCTGGACTTTGTGCTGCTGATCACAACCTGTTGAGCTTGGCAGCTCAGCTGGTCCAGTGTCCTCTTATCTGGCCTGTACTAAAGCATATAAATAATACCAATTGCTCTGCCTTCCCATTCTTTTGAAGAAAATATGAGTATGTACTAAGGGTAAAATTAGACTCACATATATGGATATATTTTTATGAGAAGAGCATGTGCAGTCTCTTACAGTTAGCATTCACAAAATTGCATGGATTGGCCTCCATATAGCTGAAAATATCCTTTCTACTGCATTTATGTAGCTAAGTAAATTTAACTTGGTCCTGCAAGGCTCTGCGGATTTTATCAGAAGATGCATGGATTTTTACCACCGCTGGTAAAAATTTTCTGTAATGTTTAACATAAATAATACACCTTTGACCATTTTCAGTACAGTAGTAAATACATACTGCATGTAATATGCAGTAAATACAATTTGTATGGACTGTAATGTAGGAGAGCACAATGCTAGTATATGAAAATTACATCAAGGTAACATTTCAGTCAGCGTAATGACAAACAGGAAGGAGAACAGCAGCTTATTGGCATTTTCAAGGTTGCATTTGCCAGTTCTAGTGACTCATCTTTGAGGCAGTCTCTGAATATCGACAGATATTGTTCAAAATTACCTTTCCTATTCAAAAATCGCAAGCCACTTCTGAGGTACCAAAAAGAATGTCTTTTTTTTCAGTCATTTTCAAGATGTTTTCTTGATAAACATAGAAAAAGATCATGGATTTTTTTTTTTTTTATTTCTATACCAGTGGCAGCTACAATCTCAGTGGAAGCAAGACAGAAATCAGTTAGAAAGACAAAGGGCTATAGCAATATGCAAATGTAGCAGTTGAAATGGGAGCTGGCAAAAAGAAATTTTAAAAACTGTTGAAGCATTTGTGGAAAGGGTAAAGGTAGGATAGGGAAAAGATAGTACCAGTATCCACATGTGTGTGTGTATACATATATATATATGTTTGTATTCCTGTTCCATGAATATGCTTAGTTTTATGCATACAAATGCTCTTAGCGAGATCCGTGACCACGTACACTTATAAGTATGTCCAGGATCAATATTACTGTAGAAAGAGGAAGATTTGGATGAGGGGTGGAGGCAGAGTACCTCAGCTAAGAGTAAACAGAAACATAGGAAGACTGAGGCTGGGTTTTAGTTGGAGGTCTCTAGTCCAACCTCTAGTCCCACCACAGGCTCAAAGCAACGCCAACTTGAAAGCAAGGTGAATTTGCTCAGGGCCTCACTCACAGCTTCCCTGAGCCGTCGGTTCCAGTGCTGAACCACCCTCTTTCTGAAGAGGTTTCATTCTGTAACCCAACTGGATTACCTTTCTTGGGACTTTCCACTGTTGCCTCTTGTGGATGTCAAAAATTATCCACGGGCAGCTCTAGAAGGCAATCCAGCACATGTGAGTTGGAGCTACCTGCTTGCATTCCCTATTTTTTTCCGTGCAAGGAGATTCAGGTGACTGTTCTTCCATGGCTGGCACTTCACTGCACTACAGGAGTCTGTCTTCACTACTGCTCTTCCTCAGGAGAAATAAGTGAACTACATGTAGGAATTCGGTTGCTTGCTGTACCTTATATACCAGATTTCTTAAACTTTGTATTGAAAGAGTCTTACTCATTCAGCTGTACCCGTTGTACTTTATGTTGTTTTATATCTTAGAGTCTCTTTATTTTTTCTCGGTCATGTTTCATAACTACTTCATTGAAATACTACAATATTGACTCTCCTTTCCAATACACGTGTTCCAGGCTTCATAAAATTAGAGTTCTGTATACATTCCTGTCTTAAAACATTGGCATTTCTGGATGACCCCTTTAAAATAACAATGTAAGACAAAAAATTGCTCTGGTAAATAACATAAACATGCTGCTGGCAAATCAATACTCAATACTACTGTGTGCTACATGCACACCCCCACCATGAGAATCCATCAAAGGCATTTGCATTTCCACACATGATGTGGTGAGTCACCTTCAGACTTGACTGACAAAAAGGCACTTTAAAATGAGGTTGAATGCAGCCATGTTTAATTCTTTTTGTGAACCAAGCCTAACAGTCCTGGCCAAGTTTCCCCAAACTTGATCTCCTTTAAATCACTACACTTGTATCAGTAATCATAAAGCACTTTGTTTTCCTACTTGTTTATCATAGAAGCAAAGGCCTGAAACAGACCTCGGGGTCACTAAGTCTTTCCCAACAGTCACACTTCCTTTCAGAAGAGGCTCAACAATGCCTGTGTCAGTTCTGATGGGCATCAAAAACACAGAGTAGTGTCGGAGCGATCAGCGGGAGACAAGCACCATCCGTTGATGATCAGCAAGCCTCATTTATTGATACTCAATACACGCCTTATATATTGTTCATTAATTAGCTCATACATATTGCAAAAGCATAGCTCATCATTGGTTAATAGTTAGATGTCAACTCCTCCCTTGCTTATCTTTTGTGTTAGCCTTGCAATTAGCAGTTCCCTAATTCTCACATTCTTGTTTCTCTTACCCATCCTGTTATTGTACAACAGCTGTGCTCAAGGTCACTCTGGCCTGCTACACTTTAACTAGCTTAATTCTATCATGTCCTTTCTCTGCCAGCCACCCTGTGGCAAGGCTCCCCACAGAGTAGTGTTGGTCCTTTCGCTAACATCCATTCCAAGAATGGCAGCGCAGCTTTCCCCATAGTGCAGCAGGTTCTGTGTCTCCACACAGGCATCTGTGAATGGAGATGTCTCTGGCAGAAGAAGAAACGTCTGGTTAAGAGTGGAGACAGTCTGCTCCCAATCGATAACCCAATGCCCAGTGCTACGTGATTCTAATGCAACCTGCCAGAGCAAGAAATCTGTGCTGGCTCATAATTCAGACAGATATGACTCAGATGTGGAAAGAAAAGGGAGGAGAGAGGATCAATATTGGGAAATCTCAGCTATAGCTGCCATCTGAAAGCCCCAATGATTGAGCTTTCTGTAACTTGAAACATTAATCTTGGTGATATGCAGAGGCTGGGAAGATGAAAAGGGAACACTAGATAACAGAGTAAAACCTTTTAACGATTTTATCAGGCCCAGCTTTCATTGTCAGTCACATAAAAAATGAAAGGACAAGCATAAAGATCTATAGTCTTTTAATACGTAAGGACTTCGAAGTATGCTCATATTGTTCAGGAAAGTTATTTTGCTTGGTTAGCAAAATAACAGCTGAGGCAACCCAAAAAGAAAAAACAGGTATCAGGAGCAACCTTCTGAAAAGCCTAATAGAAACATACTGGTCATTCATTCCAGCACCATCAAGAAAATGCTCTCAACAGTTTGATTTAAAGGGTTTTTTTGTGAACACACACTTCACACATACTGAGTTCTTGTACTCATTGGAATTCAGCACAGAATGAGCCTTAATAAGGCAGCTATTTATACAAAGAGTGGTGAGAGACATTGTGGTTTAAGATGGAAGCAAGATTAATATATTCAAAATATCAAACTAATTCAAAGCGTAAAAGGGCAGCAGAACTAAATTTGTAATCATCTCAAACCCTTTCTAGGTTGAAAGTCATTCATCCACTGGAAGGAAAAGAGAAAAATAGATGTTGGCTAATTTGAATTGTCATTTGTTTGATTCAATTTTGATTGCATCAGGATTGTCTGGTTTTTATGTGCAAAATTTTCCTCTTTGATTAGTGTTCCTCTGTCCTCTGGATATCAGCTATAAATCACAGAATAATCATGACAAAGTTTGGTTTTGTTTGAATGCCTATTATAATTCCATTTTGTCTCATTTATACCCTAATCAAATAAATCCCACTGGAAGTTAGCCAAGGGACAGAGCTAAAGCAAATGACAGTAAATCAAGAACTGATTTTCCTGGCATACAAAGTTTTAACCTTTGTGGGACAAGTATTTAGTCTGTAATGAAGAAGAAATGCAGCAAAAGAGAAGGCCGAGCTGTATGAACAGCTTGGAGGCTGAAAGCACCTGTTCTTCTGCCTCCAGAGTCCAGCATCAGCCCGGACATTGGCTTATACATTGCGAATAAGAAAGGGCGCTGCTCATTAGGACTTACAGGCCAGATGGTTTCATGGGAGTGAAAGAAATATTTGTGTGCCGTTATCTACAGGTTCCGTTGCTCAGTTGTGACAAGTGTGCTGCTGGCAGTATAAAGTTACAAACAAGGTATAAAATGACACTGAGTATGTGCCTCAAGGTTCTCAGAAAAGCACAAACTGGTCTTCTCGTTTATGAAGGCAACACCGACCTGTAGCCATGACCCTTCAGGTGACCATGGGATCATCTCATGTGCCTAAGCGCCCATCAGCAAGTAAGCAAGCAACAGTACATTGCCTTCCCCAAAAGATGACAAACTACTCAGCTAAAAATTTACCGCCAAAAATAGACTTCAGGCTAGTAAGATCTTCAGGGGGGGTTTTTGGCTCAAAAAAAAAAGTGTTGATCACAGAAGTCAATGTATAAATACTGAAATATCACTGAGCATTTGAGCTGGATGGTTCTGCCACTGGAAAATATCCTTATCCCTGAGATAAGGATCTTTTCCCAGGATCCCTGGGAGGTAGATGTACCCTATGAACAAAGCCTTGAAGTAGTCTCCATTGTGCCAGGCACCGTACAAGCACACACAAAAATACACGCCTGAAAGAAGTTTCCATGTGAAAAGCCTTGTTGACTCCTTGTCCCGAAAGGGATGGAGGTGCAAAACGAGATTTGGGATGAGATTAATTTCATCTGACTTCAGACATCTACAGCGTAGATCCTGCGTTTCAGTCACCCAGGGTTCCCCTTGTGCAACAGTGCAGGAGTAAACATTTTGTGGTATGATTCGTCTGAGCTGTTTTGGGTACCTCCTTTAGGATGAGAAAAATTGCTCTCTAGCAATGCCTGTTTGTCCATGATACCGATGAACAGCCTACATGACAACTGTGCTGTAGGTATCTACACTTGGTCAGATGAATCCTCAGCCTTGTTGCTTTCTCCTCCCCTCATGTACACAAGCTGAGGCAAATACAATCTGCTGTTAAGGTTGGTTTCCAAATTTCTGTTTGAAGAGTCTACAGAAGACTGTTACCTAACCTGTGTAGCTAAAAAAAAAAAAAAAAAAACCAAAAAAACCCCCAAAAAAAAACAACAACAAAAAAACCCCATATATTAATATTTTTAATTATTTCTTGAGCAGCAAGGCATCTAATGGGTATTACATAGGTGCCTTCGCCCCTCCTGTTGCCCTGCAACAGGCTGTCTTGACCAGAAGGAGAGCAGGAGGCTTTGCCTGCGTAGCAGCAGCGACTTGGAGCCTGAAAACTTGATGCACCTCTCCTGACCTCTCTGTGCTGTCAGGTCACTGGTGTTTCTTATGGGCAAGCACCAGCCTATCAGCAACATGTTCTTTCCTGTCTTGAAATTACCTACTTCACGCAGGGCAGGGAATAAACATGAATTAACAGTACCTTCCTCTGTACCTAAGCCAAGATACCCAAGCCAAGATACCCACATACAATCTCTTAAAACGCTCCTGCTACTTGTTTTGATTACATATAGCATATAAGAAAACAAAATAGATTTAAAAAATTGACATTAACCAGTATATCAGAAACTAGTTTGAATTATTCTTAGTAATGGTGTCTATATACTAGCATCTTGTGAATACAGTTGTCTGATTTTGTTTTGGGTGTTTTTTTCAATCTAGCCACAAGTATGAAGAGGCATGAAAGCTAAAATAAATCTGGTTTAAAATTTTTTGCTTTGTGTAGAATTTAGTATGTACTTGAGCATGTATACACCTCACTTTAGTCATAACATGAGAAGAGGCAATCCATGAGAATGCAATGGGATGCCTGGCTAAATTGTAAATTCCTCAAGGACAGAACACAATAACAACTGTGCATCAGTTCCATTCTGAGCCTGACAACAACACAATGAGAGGTAGAGAAAATTTTCTAATCATGAGGTTACTCAACAGGAAAAAAAAAAAAAAAAAGTATTTCATGACATTTAAATGAGTTCATTATTTTGGTCTTGAACTCAGGAAAAAAAATGTAGTTAATATTTTTAACGAATCAATAGATTCATGCAGATGTGCTGTACACAAAATGTTTCATTTTCTTAAGACAAAATTCCAAAGTCAAATTTTAGCTAAATGCAACTTTTCACATTTACCAAAGTTTTTTCTTTGTTTTTTTCTGGGTTTCAGTTTCATCATCAGAACAATGAGTAGTTCTCGCAGTCATGTTCCTATGCTGCCGTGTGCTATCACAAACACGTTCCTTTGGAAGTTTTAAAACAGCCCAGGCTTGCTTACCACTCTCAGGCTCTATTCCAATATGTAGGGGAAAGAAAAAGACATTAAATATAGAGCAAAATAACCAGTACTCTTTGCTGGTATTTCTCAGTGTGCCAATGTTTTCTTTGACCTTTGTGATGTTGTTATGATGTCACGACTCTGCAGCTTTGACCTATTTTCTGCATAGCCTCCACTGGGCTAGATTTGATGGAAATAAACATCTTACATAACAGTCCGGCTGTGCACTCAGCTTTTTTTTCTTCTCTGTTTTTTGTTTGTGTTTTTGTTTGTTTTTTTTTTTTTCTGAAGGAGATTTTCCCAGCATGAATTCTGCACATACAATTAACATTTGCCAAATTTCATCTTCAAAATCTGTTGGGGTTTATAAGAAGATTAAGAGAGAGCTGATGTGCTTCATCACCCGTCCCCTGTAATCACACAGCTTTGCACTAGGAAACAGAGCAAGAGGTAGGTTAAAACTGCAGTAATTCCCTTGAAAGGAGAACTGAAATAGAAGACTGTGAATGTGAGACTTTGTGCTACTGGGATTATTTAAACCAAACCCCTTCAGGAAAGAGCAAAGATCAGGTACAGACTACACTCACAGATGTAAAAAATAACCTGACCTGATAGCTTTAAGAGTTATGTTAATAGCAAAGACAAGGACTAACAGTATTGCATAGTAGAACCTTGAACACTTTCTTTTCTTGTTTCCTGTATTTGTTTTGACTGAATATATAACAGGCATATATACAGACAAAGACTGGATAGGAAATCTTCCTAAAGAATAAAGGAAGAAATACATATGCAGAAATATTTTTAACCAAAGTGAATGTGCATATATATAAAGAAAAATAAATGCCAGAATATGTTCAATGAATTGGCATCACCCAAGTTACATATACAGGTTTTTAAAATTTGGGAGGTTTGCAGTGAAAATTTTGCAAAACTTTCAGAGTTGTTTACTTTTGCAACTAAAGTGACAGGAGGTACCATCTATCTCTGCTTTCAAAATCACTGAACAGTTTAAAAATAGTGACAATTAAAACCCATTAGTTCTGGTTTTCTTGTAGTTTGTCTTCTGTTTTTGAAGCCTTGTGACTTTAAGTCACGACACATTTTACTCCACAAAACACAGGCAGGAGAAAAAGCTAACTTAAAAGGAAATGAGGAAACTGAAATTTATGGTAGTCATTTGGGCACTTAAGCTAGGGCTGTTTTTTGGTGGTTTTTTTGTGGGTTTTTTTTTTTTTTTAGATTTATAGTACGAGCTCTTTTCTCTCTTACACCAATTTCACCCCCTGTATCTCTGTTGGCATTAGTGGGATGACCTGATCAGATAAACAGCACACTTAATGATAAGGTCTTTGATTTCCAGATCAAAACTGTTAAACCCTCTGTATTAGAAAAGAAAAAACTGACATGCCACAGTGGAAATGAAGTAACTCCTTTTCATTGTTAACAATTAAATACTACCTAAGCCTATGTCCTTTAATTAACCTAGTCACTTGTGTGACTTCCAGGAACAGCCTGTGGTACTACAGAACTGCGTCAGCAGAAGCCCTGCAGCAGACTCACCTACTCTCCGCAGGTTTGGAAAGACCCTGTTTCCAACAGGGAATCCTGTCCGTCTTCTAAATGGCCTCCCAGTTTTTGAGGTGAATCAAACCAAAGAATTGAAAATGCAAATACAACTTAACATTTATATTAACTAACTGGCCTTCAAGTTATGTACATTTTTATGTCTATAAAACATGAAAACAATAATTTAAAGGTTTGTTTAATGGATGTTGGTTTTACTTAATTTATCCCATGGGTGTAATATCTATAAAGCAAGAACAGTCTGGATTGATTCTTAAGATAAAATGTTTATTGCATTGGATATAAGCCATATTGCAAATCCTAATGTTGCCAGAAAATGGTAAACTACAAACTAGTACATCACATCAATTGAGAATGTATCACTGAACTTCAGAGTTGGCAGAGACATTTACCTCTTAATTCATGTTTAATTTCAAAGGAACATCATTTAGTGAAGGGTCCCATTAAATAAAATTAAATTAAATCCAGGTAAGTAAAAGAGCATTCACTGTCTATCAAAATAAACTTTTTCCAAGCACCAGAACCTTCCCAGACTATCAGCATTGCATTGTTTTCAAACTGGATTTGAAATGGCAAGGAGAATGTGTTCCAGCAACCTAAAGGCTAGGTGTTGGTAACCTTTGGTTGTAATCAGTGTCGTTGGCAGAGTGTCGCAGCCAGGTGACACCAAAGCCCGTCCACAAAGGAACCACTTTTAAGAAGGTTTGGTTTCCTGATGAGATAGAATTCGAACAAAGAAATTCTGGAAGCTTATGCAGGTAAACTTGACCAGTCCATGCTGTGAGGAAATTGCTCTCAAAATTTCTCTCCTGTCTGAGCTGAGGAGAGAAAAGCTTTCAATTCTCTCCTGCTTCTGCATCTCCTTGATCATAGACTGGCTTTAGTTTCTCAGAAAATCCTTCTGAAAGGCAATTAGCTGAAACAGAAGCTGCTACTGAGTCTACAAAGTAGGAATAGGAAAAAAAACTACCTGCTAGTGGTGTTTATGGAATCACACCGCCCTGCTCAGTCATATTCCCTCCCTTGCAAACCCTGATTTCACATCCACCTGCGAGCCTGATTTCTGCAACTCAGTTCCCCTTGGGCTTGCATTCCTTGGAAGAGTCACTAATAAAAAGTGACAAAGTGTCATGACTTGAGGTCAGGACCATAATTCTGAAAATGCTAGTTTAGGAAGAACAAGCACAGCAGCTGAATAAAAGACGTTCATTGTCCCAGACTGCAGCTGAAAAATGCAGCTACTTCTTTAAAGCAGGAAGCCAGCCTCCACTGGTACGATATATATTAGAGCTAAAAAGGCATTGGTTACAGCATTCAAGAGGTAAAATAAATGCACGCACAATCATTTCTAAGTGAAATGGAAGTGGAAGCTCATAATGAAACAATTTGTGTAAATTTCTTATGTGTGAATGGAAATCTCCAACTACTACAGTTTTATGAGTCTTCACCCAAACAGATGTAAATTCCCCTTCCAGAACCAGGTACAAGAGATCCAGCTACCAGTTCACTGTACCATGTACATATGAAGAGCTCAGACAACATCGAGGAACTCTAACAGTCAATTTCCCTTTAAAAAGGAAGGGTGATTTTTTTGAAGTTCATAGCTAACCAAGAAAAGGATTATTCACTTCATGGAAATTGAAGTCTTAAATGCCTTAAAGCAGCACATAAAATTAATATATTCAGAAGTCCAAAATTTAAATTGCATGAACCCCAAATGTGTTGTCAGATATGTTTTGTTTTAAACTAAAGCACTATTATATCAATATTTTTATGAAAAGACTTTTAATTGTTCCCTCTGCCAAAAAAAAAAAAAAAAAAAAAAAAAAAAACAATACGACTTCATGAAAACATGAAAATGCTTTGATTTTTCCTGATAGTCTGATGAGGAAAATGTTGAGTTCTCAAACATTTCAATAGTGGCCATTTCTCCTTCAGATATGCTCTAAACATCACACATGCATTTCAGTAGGCTGATAAAATATTTTGTCAGTGTTGACTGAAATAAGCACTGCTTCTATAAACGAAATGTCCCATTCCTCCAAAAACAACAAAAATATCAATTCAATTTCAGAAATTATGGTCAGCCTTGGTCTGTGGGTAAAACTCTTCAAGATATAATGAAGCTATCATATCAAAGATATTCTCCTGGGAATAGATGTCCTTTCTCCAATATTCAACTTTAAGAGATCTGTACTGGTTTCATTCCCGGGCAGAGAGGATTTTAAAATTCTCAGTCACTGAAGTTTCCTAAGAGTTGCCAAAGAGATGAGAAAACTGATGTGAAAAAGCAAAAGGACAAAGATACAGTTTTGGTGCACAAAAAATGCAAGTTGACAGAATGTCACAGAAATCAGTGACATACAGAGTGGTTCTGTAGCTTTCAGATTCAAATGTCCATAGCTAATTTAGGAAAGTAAACCTTCCCCGTTATCCCATCTATGTACAGCAATATTGTCCTTTTAATCAGTATAATCAAAGAGAAAAATCTGCCAGGCATAGTACTGCTGAGTTTCTAACGAAATGAATACACAGATGTAATTTATAACCTCTTTATGATAAACAAGGTTTTGAAGTTTGGTCTGAGGCTTAGTCACACTTACAGAAAAATGGAAGTGGAAACTGCATGCCCACATTATTACAAGCCAGGTTTCCAGGAGAATTTATGAGCTGCGAGGAATTCATAAGCTTTGGACATCCATGCCTTTTCCTCTCAAAACTGATAGATACTGCGTATGATTTATGAGCAACACTGGTTAAAAACTGGATGCCAAATGGAAGCTATTCCTTAAACCAATTTTATGTACATCTATAAAAATGACAGATACAAGATACAATGTCGAAACAGAAGGGATAAACCAACCAAAAGTATTAACAAGATTTAATGCATCACCTCCCACTCTCCAACTACCGTTCAAGAGAGGAGCGAAACACTGAGTGGATTGGGGATGGCCTCAGGTCTCAAACTTTAAGAGCTCTCCCTGCCCTGTGACGGATGGTACACAGCTTTGGAACATATAAGCAGGAAATGCAAACATGAAAACATCTCCTTGCAAAGGATCGTACTGTAAGAGGCTCCCACATTAGCTATTACTTAGGTATCACTAAGTTATAAACTCTTACGTTACATGAGGATTCCTGGTTAGATCTCAGACACTGAAATACAGATTCTGTCACACTCAATGGCTATGAGCAATGATGAAACAATAAGAGTCCCCAGGCATAATTTAAGAGCTTTTCCAGACGTAAAAGACATCCTCCTTTACCTCTTGCTACCCAATGGACCAAAGTGTCTCTCAGTTTTCCATCTCTACCTGTGTCCTGTGCCGAACATACCCCTACCATTTCCAGGGCCTAAGAGGACTGCTCCAGACTGAAATCTTCTGACTGCTTTCTGTGGCACTTAAGCCAGAGGAATTACTCTCTTATGAAAGCAGAGTTTCAGCAATGCCTACGTGACACCTCCAGCTACCTCATCCCCTTTACATGATGTGAAGAGGCTGGACTAACATGAAACATTCACAAGAAATCTTCAAAATTAATTCAAGCAGCATTCTGGTTTGTTTTCTATCCTGTTATTGGTGGCCTTCCTTCACTTTTGTGCCCTGTATTCGTATTTGTCACACAAAGAGATATTAATGGGCAGGTAAAACAGATGCCATTGCCCTTTTCAGTCAATGAGAAATTACACAGGGAGTGAAACTGGCTTTATCTACATGGTGTTAAAAACAAAATCTTTGGCACTCACTCGTTTTAGTATGGAACTGGGTGAATTCCCTAGGTTTCTTGTATTTGCTTTTACTTCTGCAGGGGCCTAGGAAATATACCAGGAAAAAAATATAAGACCTGATATAACCTTTCTGGAAAACAATTCAGAAGATACAGAATACCTACAATTATACAAATACGTCTGCCTTATGAAAAGCCTCATTTTGTACTTTCTTGACCTGGATGTGCCCTTGACAAACGTGCCTAACTTTAGTTCATGCCTAGTTGATGGCAATATGATTACTCATAAATTAGCAGTTAAATGAATGTTTGGATGAAGATCTATACTGACTGTATTGCATGCTTTTGAGAGACTATGGGAACACAGAGCTCAAGAGGACCCTCTGAGCCCTCCAATGTAATTCTCTGTGATCTGACTAAACATAACATGATGTGTGCCACTTCAGACAAAATAGTCTAATTCAGAAGGGTCTACATCTTCGTCGCGTCACCTCACAACTACACGGTGCTTTCAAGAGTCCAGAGTAGCATCTACAGAAGAGCAAACCCAGCCAGAACTGTACCACAGCACAGGAACAGGCCAGGATGGAAGAAGAGCAGATGTGAAAATCTGGAAAATATTCAGATGACCCTAGAAAGAGGAGTAAATTCCCTACTTCACAGAGAACAAAAAAAATTCCGAAAGTTCAGCCAATCTGACCCAGGGTAAAAGTATTCCTTATGTCTGCTGCTTGTGCTTTGGCCTTACTGAACTAGCAGAACAACCGCTCAAGAGGTTTTAATGCATTTAGAAACATGAGACCACCTCAGCCATAGTCCATCTCTGTGGCACAAGTGTAATGCTTCATAAGAAGGCAAAAAAGCCCAGAAAAAACCCCCTCAGATTTCAAAAAACTTCAAAATCCCAGCTGTTGCTTATGCTCAATGGAGTTTGGTTTTGTTAGTCAATTAAAACAGAATTCATCAGACTAAAGGTGCCTACTTACATAATATCATTTGATGGTCAGTTGAAAGAAACAAAAGGCAAATTAATTTCTTCCTAAAGTAGGTATCTAAAATGGGTTGGATTTTTGCAACTTAAAAGTGTTTAGTTCACTGTATTGATTGGAAAAGAGACCTAAGATAACTAACTCCAAGGTAGGTTTTCACAGTGTAAATAATAATCTAATTAGCTGATTCTCATGCTTAAACTGTAAGAAATATTGCATTGATTTAAATTGGAATTGCCATCTTTTTTCTTCCAAAAAAATTTCTTGCTTTTTTCTTTCCAGTCTGAGTGACAGGCAAAACAGATACATTCCCTCAGCACATATATATTTTTTTTCTTATTCATTCCACTAAAGTAGAAAAAAAAAGACTTCTAACTGAAAAGCAATGAAAAATGATAACTGCAAATAGTATTTACCACCTGTTATTTGAGCCCAGATTCAAGTGTTAGAAATACAGAAATTGAATTTTCTTGAGTGAAGAAGTGATATTATTCATTATAATATATATGATTAATGTGTGATTATTTTGAAAGGAAAATATCTTGTAATTCCAGGGTATTTTCTCTTGGCTCATTGTCAGGCAAATTTTTAAAGCTGTTATTTGAAGTTTCCCACAGACATCACTAAAAGCTCTTTTCAGCACCAAATACCCACACAAGCCTGAACAAGCTGCACTTAAATGTTCATTCCCACAATCCATCCACTGGCAATTCGAAATGGTTTGTTGCTCACGTTAATCTGTAAGGCAAAATTCTTATTTAATAAAGCTGACAGTGGCTTATCTCACAGAAATCCAGCATACTGTGTTAGTGCATATTGTAGGCAAGCTGGACAAAGATGATTCGTGGCCCGTGCAAGCCCAAAATATATACACTGGTTTGGGTAAGAACCTTTCTCATTCCCCTACAAGCAGAAGTCAGTGTTACCATGGTGGGGTCTGGAAAACAAAAGAGCTGATTCATCGCAGGTCACTGCAGTTTTATGGGCTCCTTCCTGCATATCCATGACCACATCCTCTGCTGTGACAGGCACTGAGAAGATCCAGCTTTCCCATAAACTGCGGCTCCACAACCTTGAGCAAGTCGCTTGGGGCCAACTCTAAAGGACTTTAGTGCCTAAAACAAAAGGGCTACAGAACAAAACCATAACCTTGAAGATAAACATCATAACTGCTGCCTAGACCTGGATGTGCCTGAGCTTGCCAGGCCCTCCTCTCATAAAGTGAAGGTCTCCAAACGCGGAGAAGGGCCCATACCCAGAGCTGGGGATTCTGGCTTCTGAGTGACTGAGCACCTGCTCGTGCCTGGCCGCAGCTGTTCCTCGGCTTGTTTCACCCGGCAGGTCTATTCAGCAAGCTGAACACAAACGCAGCAGGACAGGGCTCCTTGCAAAATGCAGATGTGCTACCAACTTCAGCAAATGCTCAAAGTCTCCTTGAAGCAGAGATCAAAAGTCAAGGCATCTTCTCTGATGCAAGTGCCCACTATGCCAAGCTGGTGAGCTGCACTCTGTCTTTGCTCTCTCGGTGTAAATCTTGAACATTTTGCTGTGCGGGGACCTGGCTTCAAAGGGAAGGAGTAGAGCATGTCTCCCACCACAAACCCCCACCATCCAGAAACATCACCCAAACGTTTCAAGTGTTAACAGTGTTCACAGTGGAACGTGCACGGATGAGGGGAGGGGGTGCATGAGACTTACCCCTGTGCCCCAGGTTTCCTGCTCTCTAGCTCTGTGAAGTTGCATGCTAGGTAGCTGAGCACCCTCCTCAGCATGCTGGCCTGAGGCAGCTCCTCCTCCCGGGTGTTTGACTCTCCCATTGTGCCATCTCAGGAGCTTTAAAAAGACTTAAAAATCCAAAGTCCTGCGTCTGGTCTAAATATTCAGTTCCTTTCCCATCCTCCATCCCTTGCCATTGTGAATATCACAGTGCTCCAGTGACATACTCCTGCTTGCCCTGTTTGCCTGCAATGAGGGAAGGATCAGGATGCATCTCAGATCTGCTTGCTAAGAAGACAGAATAGAAAATGGAAGCTATTTGTATTTTAAAATTATATATCACCAGTACATTTCCTGCCTATGTACATAACTAAAATGGAATCATTTGGAGTCAGACATCTGTGTACTTATGAGGATATTGTCCTTTATTTCAATTCCTCACCTAAAAAGAGAGGATTGTTGTACTCTTTCTCCTGATCCCTCTATATACCTGGGTGCTACAAACTTTGTGACAAAGGCCTGCCTTTTTTTTTTTTTTTTTTTTGCCACTTGGTATGCCATACAAAACCTCTACAAGTCTTCCTGTTGTACTTGCAGGAGAAATAATAGATAATACTCCATGTCACTCTGAGGCTTATGTAAGTATTGCTCAGAAGCATTGGTACCTTCAACTTCTGAGACATGTAAACACATTCCTTAAATGAAGATACCTCTGCAAAATATTTCGAATAAAAACCACACTTCCTGTATTCTTACAAAATTATTTTCTTGTTTCCAAGATACTGTTCTGTATTTCTGTCCTTTGCCCATGATATAGTTTCTCAGCCTTGTATTTTGTATTCTGAATCATAAAGCTAAGCTTTCCTAGGACAGCTGAGAGATTTAGATCTTCTGCATTATCTTTGTGATGCTTAACAGTAAGTTTCCCTAACCTACTGGATAAAATATGTTCAGTCGAAGCAAAAGTGCTTTAGAGTTGTGCTCTTTTTAACACAACAGTGACATTTCCAGATGCTGCAGCAATGGAAATGAAACCAAGAGTCATTCTTTTGCCAAGCTTAGACCGAAGTCCGAGAAAAGACTTTTTTTTTTGTTTTTCTCCTTAAATGGGGTATTTTCTAAATACATAAACATCTTCTGCTTCCTCAAAATGTCTTTGGTTTATCCTGCACTGTTGGGCTTTTTCTCTATCTCTTCTGGCTTGTCTAGGTTAGGTATGAAAATATAATGCCAGAAAATTTTGGCTGGCACATACTAATGCCGCACATTTTGGAAGTCTAGTTTTAGCACAGCAGTTTGCCTTTGCTATATACTAGACTTAAAGCTTAAGGGAACCTAAACTTAGTTTGATTAATTCAACAACAGTCTAAAGACATCCATTCTGCTTACAATAGGATTTTAGCACAGTGAAACAGTATTTACTAGGAGAAGACTATGTTTTTGTTAAGGGCATTGGCAGTATTCTCTCAACCTAATCCTAGGCATCTAAGCATGTACCCTGAAACTATTCCCTGTGTCCCTACTAAGAAATAAGTGAGACAGCACATTACTGTTGTATTCCATGTTGCGTATCTTTGGAGTGTATGAAAATTAGATTTTCGTAAATGAGCAAATATTTGCCTCAAAAATGCTCAGAATGCTGAAAGTGGATTATGTCTGTACGCCTGTAGGTCAAGATGGTCTTCTGAAAAATACTTAAGATTATGTAACACACATAGGTGGTGCAGTCCTGAGGAGACATGTTTCAAAATTAAGTTCAATTTATGTGCTCTGAGACAATGCTTTAGACTTACTATATTGATTCATGCTGTTGATTCATGTTTGTTCATATTGGGACTGTGCTTTGCAAACAGATTTCCCAGTCACCTCACCTAAACATGCTTTGGTCTGCATATTGGTGTAGTCTTGGAGCACCTAAACCACAATCCTGTAAGACGAAACTAAACCAGAAGCACCCTGCACTCTACTGTATAGCAACCCTCCAGCAGCATTCCTACGGTATGCCAACCGCTACTGGCTCTTCACTCTATCGGAAAAACTGACCCAAAGTAAAATCCCTGTATCACACACCATATGGGCATTGGTTCCTCTGTATCCCTCTTTCACTCTGTAGGTTGAGATCCATGCTCCTCCTACTCCATGCACCATACTACTTGCAAATGTAAATATAGCCTCTGTAATATAAAGAGGACAGGCCTGAATCTCAACTGCTGTTAAATCCACGTTCTTTCTTTAACTTCAGTGAAGGTCACTTAAAGATCAGGATCTAGTGAAATGTTTTTGAATGAACTTGGAAGATATGTCTGCAAAAAGATGTTACAGACATTGAGTTGGCCATTTCTGGTTTTTTATTTGGCATTTCTTACTCTTCAGGTGACTGAAGAGTAACTCCAATGAAAGCTGCAGAACAGGTGCTGATCCCCTACTCAAAACCCTTCGTTGTGCTTCAGTAACTGCAGGGCTGCTTGTTAATCTGAAGCTATAATCCTTGAGGACTTGAAAGTGATAAAACAAAACAGATCAAAGCCATATACAGATAATGAAAACAAAATATTATCTAAAAAATTTACTTTATTACCTAGAGCAAGACCTTGGCCGTGCTGGAAGCCACTGGCTTCGTAAATCCAAGAGTTGGGCTTTCTTCCATTTCAGCATCAGACCCCCAAATACAGACTCTCAACTGGCATCTGGGTGCATAATTTTAACATAAACACTATTGAAAATGTAGTTTAATGTAACTACCAGATTTCATACAGAACCACAGCTGAGTTTCTGAGAAGAATGAAATGAAAGGAAATCAAATATATTTCACTAGCTTCTGGTATTATTCATTATTGTTATTATTAGTGAGTGGCTTGGGTTTGTGGAATGAATGCAAAAGGATTCATATTCTCCTTGTTAGTGATGAATGACTCTGTTATGTAGGAAGCCATTAAACTTACACGATATAGTTTGCATTTGCTTCCTAAGCAAGCAGAACTTGGATTCTCCTAAACCCCTGTCATTTTGTTTTGGAGATCAAAGTGGGTGATTACAGTGCACCTTCTGGCTTTCAAATATGTCACTCGTTTGTATTACAACACCATTAAGGCAAACCCCACTGTGCCAGGCCCAGTAAAAGACACATGATAAGAGAACATCTTTGCCCCTGGAGGACTCACCATCTAAATAAATGTATTCATTTTGTATTGTAGAAGTCAGCAGAGAATTCCCCTGAGGCTAAGCACAAATAGTCTAAAATACAATTATTGTGAATTGTTAAATAAAACAGCACTGGATGAATGTGAAGTGTCACTGTGATTCAGGTGTGTTTAGTAAGGTTTCTTTTTAATTTGTCTCTTCTTGCACACCACCAGCGTTTTCCAAGTCATTAAAACCCCCCTGGCACAGCCCATTAGTGTTGCAGAATGAAATGTGTATTTTCTCTTCAGCATTATTCTTTTACAAGTACGGGGGGTTTTTACCAGCTATGTGAACAGGATAGACATTAAGTACTAACAAATTTTCCCCTATATCTCCTAATCAGGCCCTTGTCAGTCAATGTGATGGCCTTGTACCACTGAAGTGTTAGAAAGGGCTTTGAAATGGGTAAACAAGCAGGATATGTAACTCTAAAACTGATGATGTCCATCAGCTTCTCCAGTAAGGCATTTTTCCCATGTATTTATTGACTCATTTATTGACCTTTCACGCTGTGTGTTCCATGCTCCCGCCAACTAATGCCAGCCAAAATTTTCAATTAGAAATGCAGACCATCTGAAGAAAAGGCTGTTTCTTTTCACTTACATTTCTTCCTCATCTATTTTTGTATTTATTCAAGGACTCTGGAGAACTGCAAAGACTACATTATGCCCAGTTAATTTACAGCCTTCATTTTTATTGGGTTAATGTGAATTCCAGTTTTAAAATCAGCGTTGCTATGTCACAAAAAGACATGTGTGTACATCTTGTATGCAGGGCTAATTTTGTATGAAAGTAAGCGCTAGGATGAGGTGCTAGAATGCTAATAGCATATTTGTAAGTTACATAGCAGCAGAGCTGACAGGCAAACAGATTCTGGCATACCATTTCAGACTATTTTGTCTCAAAATTAGCTTTGTGAAAATGTTGTTTAGTGCTTTGGGTGGGTTTTTTTGTTTTCTTTTTCTTCTATTTTTTCCTGAAGTCTTCTAAATTAAAATTAATTATGTTACAGTTTCAAGTTCTAATGAATCCAAATCATTTTTTCCTAGTTTTCTATTTACAAATATGTCCTAAGTGTGAAGGACTTGGGAGGTCAGAGGAGGTCAAATTCACAATATAAGGTATTTGATGTACTAATTTGTTAATTGTTTGTACCTAATTTCTGCTTTGATTTTACCTGGCTTCAGTCTCCAGCCATTTTTTTTTTTTTTTCTCCTTTCTCTTTGGAAGGTCTCATTACTTTCTTTCTATGCAACACATGATGACTTCATGGTTAAGCAACCATAAAGTTTTGGTCTGGTTATTAGTTAATTTTTTTATCTATTATTAAGTCCAACCCAGAGTCACCTTATACCGAGTAAAATACTTTTTGTCTGACAAAAGACAGACAGGCATTTCGCAGGCATATTTCTTTGGAGCCTGGATGAGCATAAAAAGGAGCAAAAAGCCAGTCACCTCAGCTGTGTTATGCAGCTCTCTGGGGTTACTGAGGAGTTGTATCCATAGCTTATTCTCACTTTAAACTGCTGAAGGCATGTAGGGAATTATTCAGAAATGTTGTAAATGAAGACACAGCAGCCAGCATAATTAAGTTCTGGTTTAAAGCCTGGTGTGATGTCTCTGTCCTCTTGAAGCTAACAAGGAAGCTCATGTTGGCTTCAAGAGGGGTTCAATGTCTCCTTTGGTCACCTACTTCTCTTTCCATTGCATTCCTCCCTTTCACTAGACCATTCTACTTCTTTTCCAGACGGTCATGGGATCCCCTTGATTTGCACCAGCCAAATGTTTGATTTTAATCAGGTCTGGGCAAAGGATTCAGGGTTGGTTGGTTTGTTTACCCTGTATCATTTTACTTAACACTGGTCAAGCACAAAACTAAGAATTAAAGACCTGTCATGTAGTGTAGCCCTAATTCTTCCAAACCATCAAGTACTGTAACACTAGGAAAGTTGCCTGAAGCCATAGTTCAGGGGTAGCCTGGTTTCCGCAGGAAATCTAGCTTACGAAGTTCCATTCATCTCCCATCCTTCCCGCCGATGATTCCTCTCCCTCACCCCCTCAGTGCTATGGAAGGAGTAGTTGATGGGGCCATACTGAACATCACAGGAATGGTTAAAAGAACTGTCCCCAAAATAACCCTTCATTTCAGTGTCCCCACAGTGCGGTGCCACAGGTACTGTTGAGCCAGTGGAAAAACAAGCCATGAAGTGGCGATGGGAACAAGCAGCTCAGATGAGGGAAGCAAACCAGTCAACAACTTCTTTGGGTGGCTTCTCCTTCCTTATCTGTGTGCGAGGGACTGGCCCTTGCAGGAGAGCTGAACTGTACCTAATGAAAGAAAACAATATGCATGCATAAAAAATTAATATCAGGCCCAGGATATGAGATAATAAAGTAAGAAAAAAGAATTTTATGACACAGAAAAAAATATTGCATAGGAACAAAGTCTGACCTCTTCAGGGCATATTATCAATATTTCATGAGAGTGTGATGAAAGGAAACATTTAGCAACGCAGCGTTAAATTTCTGTCTGACAATATATATCTATGGCAGGCAACAGAAATAGTAGCTTGGGCTCTGAATCTGTGAAGTTTTTCAAGGAATTCAGAAATTACCTGTGGGAAACTTATATAAAATTGAGACAGAAAATGTAGCATTTAAAGTTACTGAGTGGGGTTTTATTAAACAAAAATACTTCAGTAATCGCTGAAAAAATATTCATTTCAATAGCTTTCTGACAAGGAATGTGCACAATGTGCTAAGAAATATTGTAAGTATCTCTAACTAAATGAAATGTGTCTGGGACTCAAGCATTTCCCTCTAGGAAGAAAAGATTGAGCAATATGCTTTCAGGTTTAACGAAATACTGAAGAGATGTGATTAAAAAAATGAGGAAAAGTGTTTCCACTGGAAAACACAATTTCATTGAAATTGAAATATTTTGAGTGAATAAACCAGTTCTAATGAAATCCTCTGGGTTAAATCTTTCCAATGAGCTGTTCTGATAACATAAAAATATTTTATTTTTACTTCTGACTCCTTTTGCTTAGACTTTTCAGTCCTGTTAATATGTCATCCTCTGTACAATATACCACAATATATCATGTACTACATAAATTAAGACAACTTCTTTTTCCTGGCAAATAAATACTTCAGTTATCCTTAGTATTTATTTTTGAACTTCATATTCTTCTGGAACTTTCTGATGAGAAGTAAGGCATATACCAAAACATTAAAATTTCCCAGAGGATTGTATTTTGTGACTCCCACCATCATTGATTCCATGTTCAGTCTTTCTTTAGTTCTTTGACTGACATGTTATCTAGGATGAAGCCTGCTGATTTTTACAGTAAATGACTCTTTGAAGAAGACAGATACCTAACCACATTTAAAGGCCTTACCATCATTAATAAGGGGGGGGG
>KL262239.1:9152-24298 GCA_000699545.1 Podiceps cristatus | reverse complement strand
GGAGACCTTCTCACTCTCTACAACTACCTGAAAGGAGGTTGTAGCGAGGTGGTTGTGGGTCTCTCCTCCCAATTAACAGGTGAGAGGACAAGAGGAAATGGCCTCCAGGTACACCAGGGAGGTTTAGATTGGATATTAGGAAAGATTTCTTTACTGAAAAGGGTTGTCAGGCACTGGAACAGGCTTCCCAGGGAGGTGGTGGAGTCACCATCCTTGGAGGTATTTAAAAGACGGGTAGATGAGGTGCTTAGGGACATGGTTTAGTAATGGTCAGGCATGGTTGGACTCAATCATCTTAAAGGTCCTTTCCAATGAAAAGATGCTATGATTTTATGATTCCATATTGGGGTGGTTCAAGTCCCTCACGAGGACCAGGGCTTGTGAACAGAAGGCTGCTCTTATCTGTCTATAGAGGGCTTCATCAGCTTGGTCTTCATTGTCAGGGGGCCTATAGCAGACCCCCACTATAATGATGTTACCCGTTCCTGCCCTCTATTTAATCCTGACCTGCAAGTTCTCGTTCAGATCCTCATCTATACCCAGGTGGAGCTACTGCAGGAGAGTGTCTTGCAGATGTTCATGACGGCTCCCTGTGGAGCTGAAAATCTTTGCTTTCCCAGCCATATCATTCCCATGTACATTCAGCCACGTGCAAGACCCTTACTTTGCAGACCTATTTCTAAATTCTGGAGGGACTTGCATTTTGACCAGAAACCATATCCATTTTTCATGCTGATACTTATATTCACAAGGGAAATACCTAGTTTCAGCTAGTCAACATTTTTTGATTATGGGGATTTTACTGGGAATTTCAAGGCAGTTCTGCTTGCAGTATCAGTTTACAGAAGAACCATTAGACAAGTCAGCTCCCCTGTAGTCAGGGGGCAGCAGACTCTTAATGCGAGACTCGTCTCCTAGCCACTGCTGCTAACATACCGTCCTAATTCATTTTCTTTAGTTCAGCATTATTTGCTTTTGTGTGCCCAGGGGTTGATTTTTCCCAGCAGTTAACGTTCATGGGAGGGGGAGTGTAGGGGTATGGAAAGCACATCAGGATGCAACATGGGGGTGCTTCTCAAATATATTATGTGACTTCAAAGTCTTCTCCTGCCAGGTGTACTGAGTCTCCTCTGAAAGTTTCTGATACACGCTGAGTCTCGGTGATGCACAGAAGTTGCCTGTGTTTGGTTACGTTGTCACTGTGACGCTACTTCTCTTCTAGGTAGTAGGTTGAGCCATTCATAACACAGAGACTGCATCAAAAAGCATCAGATGTCAACAACGCTGTCAACAGCTTTCTGCAGTTATCCTGCTCAGCTGTGCTCAAAACAGTTGCCAGAACTGTTTCTGCATTGCACTGTACTTACTGTAATTCAGCAATAAATTGAAGTCTATTGTTATATTTTATATCCAGCCTAAGCAGTAAATGACTTTGCAAAGCAATGGGGAAGCATGTTTTCTCTGAAGAACGAAAGGCTTCAAAACCTACTACTCAGCTTTTAACATAGGTCAGAAAATTGTCCAGTATTTTCTTTCTCTAAAAAAGGACAATAACTCTTCCTCAGAGAACACATAGCATCTATACTCAGGAGTTCTTGCCAGACATCTCCTTCATCACCTGCACCTTTCACAGGACAGTCTTTGGGACAAATTCTATCCTAGCTTATTGGCAAAACTGACATATAACTCCATAAAATGCAGAGGAACTCTGCAGATTTCCTTATGGAAACTGGAATCTCACACTTCAGGTCTATCAAGCCTTCTGGTATTTTCCCTAGTTGTGTTTCTGAAATTGTGTTTGATATAATTATTCTCACGTGTGTTATCATCATTACCTGCCTTGTTCTTCCTGGTGGGAGGTAGGGTCTTGCAGATGTTCACAGTGGCTCCCTGTGGAACTGTAGAGAACAATGATCTACTTGCCATCCAGATTTTTTTATAGCTTCATAACTAACTTCTGAAATTAAGTAATCAAACACACTTTGTTTTTCATGAGGATGTGTTTGCTCGTGTTCTCCCTGACATGGTCTGTGATTGTCATGGCCTCTCTACTTGGTCACTCAGTCAAGGTCACTCAATGGCTCAGTTATAAATATTGCTGCTAACATTTACAATATTTAACGCAATTGTAAACTCTTCTCTTTCCTAAGTTATGTTTGCACTTTGTAGGAAAACAGTGAACCTTGAAAGCATGAAATAAAAAAAAAATATTCTGCTAGTTCTGCCATCATTTCTGCACCTGTCTAACTTTTAACTGTTGAACAAATCTAGTGATTTCATTCAAGTCTATAAAACAGTATTACCAGAGAAAGGTCTCAGTGGTGGACTGAGATGATGAGTTTAAAGCCTAGACTAAAATATTCAGAAGAAAGAAGCAGACAGCTGGGGAGGGCAACGCGGAAGATGCAAGTTAAACTGCAGTTATAACCACTCTTTTACTGATAACTTTAAAGTGAGCACCTAAGCTAGTTGCTTAAAACAAGTCCATGTCAACTTACATTTGAGAATTTACATGTGTTATATTAGAAGACTCTGCATCATTTTTGTCAGTGCAGTTGGTTCTTGGCTCTGAAAAGAGGTAGTCCAAATCTCCTCCAGTTCCTACCTTCAAATTCTCCCCTTCAAATTACCACTACAAGTCCATGGAAGCACTAGAAATTCTGCTCCAGAAAACAGGTGAAAGGAAGTGATTGACTTTTTGCAGCTTCACCATGTTGACTAATGTTGTTCCTTACTAACTGTAAACATTTCTAAATCAAAAATAAAGCATCGGATTTAATGGGAGATGGAAGTAGCACTCAGGGACTAGAACTCAGTGAGGTTTGATGGCTGCTGTCGGAAAATAATCACAATCTTCACTTACCCCTTTGGGGTTTTAATACCCCCATCAGTTCATTCTTTTCATAATAGTTGTTTTGTTGTTGGTTTGTTTTTTTGTGGTTTTTTTTTTTTTTTTTTTTCCCATGTTTAGAAATTTTCTGCATAAAAGGCAACAAATGCCTCTGAATGGGGATGCCCATACATGGAAACTCCAGATGAAAGAATGTCTTACAAGCAAGAATTGTATCTGTGTCATTCTAAAATGGATTTCAAACCAGTGTCCCCTGAGACAGGCCAGTCTGGTGCAGACTAGTTTTATTCCTTGTTTTACTGCCCTGTGCTTAGCGTGCAAGACCTTAGGGATAGGAATCAGTCTTCACCTTACACTTGTACAATTCATAGTCCAATGAGGCCCTGGGCCATATGCTGATAGGACAGTGTCTGCAGCCTAGAATCACCAAAGTTATTTAATCTCCTTGGTTCTGCTTAGGTGGCTTCCTCTTGCAGATTTCAGTGGGAAACTATGTCAAAGTCTGTCTGCTTTTTTGGCTGTAGATCACAAAAAAAGCTTGACACATACTACTTTATCCTATATATAATGTATTGTCACATTAAGTATTTCAAAGACATTTACAACCTAATTGAAATCCAGTCATCATTCCAGAAATTATTATTTTCTATTTCTCGGGATATGATATTGCATAAAATATACCACGTACTATGCAAGCAGATATGAGTAAGGACATAGCCACTGCCTGGGAGATATTACAATCTATAAAAATCAAGACTTCCAAAGGGGTAAGAACAGAAAAAGGGAGTGAACTAATAGGTATGTCCTGTAAGAAGATGGTCTAGTAATATTAGACCAATTTTAAAGCCATTTTGTATAACATCTTAAAGCTACATCCAGGACCTATTGTAAGAGAAACTGCTGGTTAGATCTGCCTTTCTATTACAGTGAATAGCAAAATTCTCATCCATTTTGGGGCTCCATTAGGTCATTAGAGCAAAGGTTGATTGAGTCTCTTTTTTTTTTTTTTTTTTTTTTAAATTTTTCCCAGAACAGCAGAGAAGTCTGTGGCAGCCCAATCATCGAATCAGCTTCACCATACTCTAAAGCTTTGAAGGGATTTTAAATATCGAATGGATAGTTAGGTGCTCACATAGCAGTCATCCATGCATAGGTATTTTAGTAAATATAAATTCTGACTTAGGTTTGAGTATTTGTGACTTCAAATTAAGAAGCTTGATGACTCAATCCTAGAAAGGAACTTTCTTTTCTTAAGCATACTTAAGATTTTTAAGATTTTTTTTTCTTAAGACACCAAAGGTGTTGTCTGAGATGACATCACAATTTAACAGAATTACTCTAAAGCCACCAAACTTTGCATGCCCTGATTTACATCCCTTACTTCTTCATGGGCATACCTAAACTCAGAGTTGTGTCTTCAAGAGCAAAGAGCTGCAACCATTGTTTTCTACCACTCTAAAGTATTGAAAGCACCAGTTTGTCAGCCAGCAAGCTATCCAACAGGCCCTAATTGGGTCCAGGCCTGGAGGTTGGTGGCCCTGCCTATGGCAGGGGGGTTGGAACTCTATGATCCTTGGGGTCCCTTCCAACCCAGACCATTCTATGATTCTATGATTCTATGGGGATAGATATGATCAACCCCATCTTGCTATTGCTGCTTCTCAAGAAAGAAGGTGAGAAGGTCTATGGTGTCAATCATTAAGACAGATGGAGAAGATGGGTCTATTGAGGGATGCACCTTGAGACAAGTGTCCTCACAGATATTCCATCCCCATATGTTGCTCTGTCTGAGCTCCTTCACTTTCCTCTTAACTATTCTGGAGCTTTTCCTTCTGCTCCAAAACAGGGCTGGACATTCAAGAGAATTTATTTGTCTTCACTTGTTTAAAGAGTGCTCTCTACCATTTGACATAACTGAGCTTAACTCCTCTATTCCCAAAGCAACCTTTCATTACCAACTTTCTCCTCTTAAATGTTCAATTTAACAATATAGTTATTTCATCAACCTCTTGCCTTATTTCAGCAGTAAATTATCATATTCCCTCTGAATTTGCACATTTTGCAGCTCTGGATTAAAAATTGTCCTTTCTGTTTGCCCCAGGGAAGATGTGGTTAAAACAATGGTATTCCTTCCTGCATGTCAGTCCAAGGTCTGGTTAGGCTGTGCAGATAGTGCAAGGGAAGGGAAAGGTTCATTGATGTTCCTGCTCATTGTAGGTGGGTTGGACTAGGTAACCTTTAAAGATCCCTTCCAACCCAAACTATTCTACGATTCTATGATTGTCCTTTGACTAATGCGTATTCCAAAGCATAACATTTCTGGTGCTGTTTATTTCTACAGAGCAGTCAAAAAGTTGTCACCTATAGACAGTTCCCAACCCCCTCCAGCTGTCATCTCTGTAAGGTGGGGGCAAAGACCATTGCTGTCTTCCCAAGGCAATGACAGTGCTCTAATGGTGCAGAAGGAGGGAGACAGGGCTGAGACTGTGAGAAGGATCTCAGACTTTTGAAGCGGGGCTCAGAAACACTGTTAATGAACTTTGATGTCAATGTAATTCATGGGCTTAGTTTCTGTATGACCAGAAGATCTAGAAAGGTTGGAATACTGTTTTGAATTCCAATGACAATTGTAATTTATCTTATGAATGCCTCCTTTCTGGGTGATCTGAAGAAAAGTCTTCACTGGAAATCAGACATGATAATAAATCACTTCTTGGTTTTCTCGCATGAATAATTCGTGTTTTGTTATGCAAAGCCTGGCAGCTAATTTGAAGTTGAGACCAGAAATACACAAATAATCAATGTTTCTCATTCCGAGATTTGCTTTTCAGAGAGGCAAAAGCACCGTGTAAGAAATCAAGCAGTATAGCAAAAGGTGAAGGAACAAATATCTGACATGTTAAGGCTAAGCAATAATAATAATAATGCAACACAACAAGCAATGTAGCAAATAATGTGATTGGGGCAATGTCACCTTGAGTTTCAGTCCCTCCCTCTAACTTTATATGTGTCTTAAGGAAAAAAGAATTTATAGCATATCTTACCTTTTCACTGGAAAGGAAGTGACTGCAGAATAGACAAGGTTGGGGCACTTTAAACGCTGAGTTTAAAGAGAGAAACGATTTTTTTGGTGGGCAGGTAATTTTTCTGTCTGATCGGTTCCCTGGTGATTTCTATTGCACAGTACTCAAACGGATGTGCCAACACAAGATCAAGAGCGGAAGGGGGCCACAAATAAGCAGCTGGAGTGAGTGCGGTGCTGGATTGCTTCCAATGGCTGCTCTGGCTCACGTTGGCTGAAAACATACATCAAACTGCTTCTGAACTGCCTGCTCTCGCTTTGGACAAGGTGTGAGAAAGAGTATGACCTTTAGTTGTAAACACAGAAATCTGCCAAGCAATTTTTGCTCCTGGAATATCACAGTGTATGGACCAAAGTCGGGTGGCCTATTCCACCTAAAACTTTCCACCAGATGTTTCCCATCGGTTGTCTTGATAGTGCCCCACTCAGCACCTTGCTTAGCCCTTCTGTAGGGATAAAGTATAAAATATCAAAGGTATTCCGTTCCCTCTTCTGACAGCCTCAGTAATACTGATGAAATAAGGATTGCCTGGGTATGTCTCTATTTCCACTGTCAGCCCCAAAGCCCATTAATTTTTTAATACTTTCAGAGATTCTTCTTCAGTGATTGCAAAGAGAAAAGTAGTTTTTCAGGTAGGCAAGGGTAGTTTTAAGTGTAAAATTAAGACTTTTTAACTCTATTTTTTAACTCTATTTAATATCCAGCACAGAATTGGGATGCAACATGAAGGACAGCAGTGGGGTACTGAATGGTTTAGTGTTCCGATTTCTCTGGTTTGTACAACATGGAGTCTCTTTGAAATATATTACTTTATGTTTAAAGCTTAAAGTTGAAGAGAAAGGCACACAATTTAGTAACTACATACAGGACGAAATAGATATTTCTGGGTTTGTTTTGAGGTTGTGTATTTTTGGGTTTTTGGTTTTTTTCTTTTACCAATGAACACTGAAGAGTTTAAAAATATCCTGACTCTAAAGGTGTTTGGCCAAAATATCATTAATAATGTGGAAAGAATAAAGTACTCCTTATCTTTTTGAATCATTATAAACCCAGGGTCAGATGCAGTCATTTCTTTTTCCCAGTGCTGCTGATTTCAGCTCACTATTAAAAAAATTATATACCTTGCTGCTACTGAGCAATCTAATTCTGTTCATAGAAATCTGAACTCAGTTCATTAAAAGATTTTGTTTAAGATATTTCCTTACACATGTAGCAGGCCTGTTAATTTTGATAATAAAGCCAATTATTACTGATAACATTGCATACCCAAAAGACTTATTATAAGAAAGTGGATAGCCTTGTAGTCCAAATGCTACTGTTTTATCTAAGTAATCTCAGTTCTAATTTAGATTGCATAATGATTTTACTATTTGTGCTTTAGCAGATCACCTACACTTACTGGTTTAAATTCATCCTACCTGAGTTAAACACTAAAGTAAAGCTGTTACAAAAACTCATACCCGGCCCACGCTGACCAAGGAGCAAGGTTAAGAGGAAAAGTATAGAATTACAAGGGTGAATATTTGTTCATGCACATGAGGTGTCCCAGACAAATTGGGACACCCTGAATGTGGTTTTACACAGGGTTCTTATACCCTTTAAATGTTCAGGTACAACACAATTTGACTAGTTGCTAACACCCACAGTACTGATTATTAATCATAGTAAAACTTTGTGAAGCAACTATGTTTCTGCAGCGTTCTTGGTGCTTGTCTATTGATCCAGAAGTTCCTGAAGTCAGTCTTGCACTAGTTACTTGTCTATGATGCCAGCTGACTCTGGGAGGGTTTCAAAGACATGTAGGGAGTAGGATGCTGGTGTTATCTTGATTGTCCAGGGGTGTCCTTTATCCTTCATGGACAGCTCTAAGCTTCCCAGAAGCAAAGTCTTTACTTTCAGGGCCATGCAGTCCTTTAGTTTGTTTTACTTAAGCACGAACAATATCAAAGTCTTCAGTAAATTTCCAGTACCTCATTCCATTACAGTGTATAATGTGAACTAATATTTATTAATAAAGTTAATGCACCTTCATACTATAAAGAGTAATTGATATAATAGGGAAGGGAATTTTCATAACAAAAAGACCTGCAGACCTTGCAGTCATTGCAGGGAGAGAGACTCTTCCAATAGGTACTCACATCCCAGATTTTCTGAAGTGCCCTGTGAGGGTGCCATTTCCTTTCTGTTGTCAGCAGAGGATGAGTGTGAGTGTATTCCTAACGACAGTATCTTCAAATTAACAGGATACCCTTGAATATATTTCTTTTGCAGAATACCTGAGCTGGTTCTTAATTAGATAATGGGCATGCTTTCCAAAAAGTAGTGAAATACGAGATCCTTGGTTATTGCTTATTCAGCTTTTGACAGGCCAACTCCAACACACATGCTTCATGCAGTATTCCATACTCCACACAGTGTGCTGTCAGGTCTAATTTATCAACCTCAGAGTCTTCTAGATCACTAACCTTATTCAACGTGGTCTGCCGACAGGTGGGAAAAGGTGATTGTGTCTTTTGTGCCTGATTTCTCTCATGAGATTCTCTCTTATTACAATTCCAAGAGCAGTTATGTTTGAAATCCAAGCAGTTTAGATCATTTGTACCTACAAAATTATTTCCTAAGTATTTTTGAAACAAGTATGACTTCACTGTGTCTCACCTGTTATTCAGCTTTTGGCACTTTCTCATGTCTGATGCTTCAAAGGAAGATTGGAAAATCCTGTAATGTATTTAAACATCTGGATAATGTAGCAGTTGATGAACATTTTCCTTCATGAACTACACAGATAAATGGCTTTTGATTCAAAGAGGAGACTGATCAGTCTTCAGAGCTTGATTCTGGATGCATCTATGCTGTGCATCATGCTGGACTAGCTGGAACATTTACATAATATTACACAGTGCTTGGCAGAGATACCCAGTTGGACCCTGCGAACAAGACAGCATTAATTCATCACAGCACATAAGTTAATTACCCTGGTCTGTTGGCAATGCTAATTAACCAGGGCACAGACACACACTTGGTTATTTCTCTTCTGTTCCAAAGCTAGCTTGCCTGGCATAGCTCATAAATTTATACACCTTTATCCTTTGCCTAGAGGAGATGTGCCCTGGAGTGTCCTGGCTCATAATGAGTGTCACTTCCTGGGTAGCCTCTTTAATTTCAGTGCGTTATAAATCCATTAAAACTATCCAAACATAGCTGTGCCTGCTTATAAGAAAAACATATTGTTATTGATGTTACCTAAAAAACACCTCTATTGGGCAGTTCTAAGAATCACCTATTTTCTTTGGAGAACCTCATATAAGAATATAGTGGCACAAAACTGTTATCCATTTGTGATTTTGAAATACCAAAGCCTTTATAATAACAAAACTTGATTCAATTTACAATGTTCTTTAACCAGATACAAAACTGAATGTGTTAGCAGCATGGTAAGGTGTTTATTTTTTTTTATATTACTAAATGTAAAATATATATGTAGGGATGAAGAGACTCTTGTGCAAGAAACTGATTATAATAAAGACATTTTTTTGTCTTAAGAGAGTCTGTACTTGAATAGAGGAGAAAAATAAAAGAGAAACAGAGACTGAGGGTGAAATAACTCACCTAAACTCACAGCAGATCTAGGGCAGAGCTATATTTTAGTTTACTTCTCCCTCCAAATGTTCCCTGTCTTTCTTTATGTCTTTTATGCAAGACACTAAATTAATTTGTTGATTTTTAAACTTCATGTGAGTTCTGGGCTCAGGAGTAGTGTGATAAACTCGGGGACACTAAATTAATTAAGCAAGACACTAAATTAATTTGTTGATTTTTAAACTTCATGTGAGTTCTGGGCTCAGGAGTAGTGTGATAAACTCGGGGACTAAAATCTCCTCAACCGCTGCAGGAAGAAGTAAATTCAAACTCAGCTGTCAAATGCAGGCCTGCTGCTGGGTGCTCAGAGCTCTCAGGGGCTGTGTGTGGATTGTCTCCCATCACCCTGACTGCTGATTAAGAAAAACACATGTGCTTGAGCCCGTTCAGCTATTGAGACCCATAGAAATCTTGTCATGTGGAAAGCTGTAGAAAAGCAGGGAAGAGAAATGGAGCCAAAAATCATATTTACTTCATATTTTAGCAGCAATTCAACTTACTTTCTTCCAGAGTATGGAAAGAGTAAGAGTGTACTGGCTTCTCAATGGCTGGCTCAGCAAGTACATTGGAAATGTTCCTGGACCCTCTTCCCCGTGGCTCCAACCAACTGTGACAGCAAGGCTGAGACCATTCTGTTAACAGTATTTTAGGAACAGGGAAAAGCAGCATATTCCATGGTGGTCAGAGTTTTATTCTCTTTGAGAGTGATGAATTTAGTGAGAAACATATGTTTATAAAGATGAACATATGACTTATGGCAAGGAAAATCCTAAACATCTGATCCTGTCATATAATCTTTCCTATTCCTTAGTTTCATACAGCTGAAGATGAAGGGGGATTATTAAAGTAGGAGCAAGGGGGCAACTAGTGTCACAATTACAGAATTAAACACAAAACAAAAGTGATTTTTAAATGTCAGTATAATCTCCAACTGCCAAAATGCCCTTATCATGCAGTGGAATAAGTGCTGTCACTTTGGGAAAAGGCTGTTTTGCTGCTTGAACTGTGCCTGTCACAAGTCATCAAATATCATCTACTTACCTCCATACAGAGGTTACTCATGTAGTCTCAGATCACTATCCCATGTCCCTCAAGAGAAAGCAAGAGAAATAGCAGTGCTACCAATGCTCACAGCCAAAAATAGCTTTGAGGGAAGTTACTCAAGAAATGCTGACATGTAAACATTTTCCCATGGTCTAGATGAATGTGACCCCTTCTCCTACCTTCTAGTCTTACTACAGAAGGAAAAGGAGGAATTTTTTCCAGGTTCCAGATGATGTCCTGCCTGTGCATATAAGCAAGGCACAAGTAAGAAAGGTGGCCCTTGAATTTTCCGAGAGAAAGAATCCATTCTAGTTATGGTCCTGTGCCTGACTGTGTCCAAAGCTTGATGCTTTAGAAGGTTGGGAAGGAAAGATGAGGAAAAACAGAGAAAAATAATATCTGGACAGTCATACTTCGAAAGAATTTTGTTGTTGTTGTTGCTTGTTAAATACAAATAGGTCAGCATCCAGTTAACCAATTGACACCCTTTCAAATCCACCCCTTGATTAATCTTCTTAGTTTATTACAAGATTGTTCAGATGAACTAACATAGCACTTCTAATAAACCTCTTGAGCATAAAGAAAGGAGAACTGGAGAGGGGTATGTGTGTGTTTGCATATATTTATGTGTAAGAGGTTTATATATCATACTCTAAGTTTCAGCTCCTATTTTCCTGTTCAGATTAAAGTGCAGTCTATTTTCAAAAGTTTATTCTTAAAGTAGATTTGGGGGCTCTAACTTTAACAGACAAAAGGATAGAAACGTTGAGATTTCTCCTTCATTTGGGAGCCTTTAAGAAAAAAAATTGGCTCCTCACAAAGGGTGATATCTTATCTTCCATGCACCTGACTTCCCATTAACTAGGTCTTCCCTAACCTGGATATCATCCATTAGCCCATTAATTGGCTTTTTTCCCTGCCTGACACACTTAGCATATTTCACACTAATAAGGGTACAAAAGTTCATTAACACTCCAGTTCATGGGAGGCCTTAGATATTAATAGCAACAGAACTTGTAGTACAAGCCTATTCATGGATTTAATGGATTTAACATGAATATATAGCTAATGCACAGAAACTGCATGCACATACAAGGCAAACTGCCTGAAGCTACTTTTTTCGTAGTAAAAAAGTTCCAGTTTTCACTCAGTTCTGATTGCCTAGAGCCCATGTTCACACTCCTTTACCCTGAGGGCAGCTGGCTGCAGGCTTGACACACCAGCTTTGATTTTCACTACAGTCTTAAGGGTGAGCTGCAAGGGTTACCAGTATGCTGAGGACTTGGCATGGCTTTCTGCCCTCTCTGTGACCAAACCCAGAACTGAACAGAATATGCACAGATCTAGAGCTGCATTAATTCATTCCAGGGCCAGAAGGGGCCACCAGACCCATACAAACTGTAGCTGGATTAAGGCATCTCTTTCCTGACAGATACCAATTTCATTTGAAAGTCTTCAGGAGATAGTGTGTCCTTCACAAATATAGAGGCATTATTGAATAAGATGTTTCAATGTTTTAATTAACTTCACTAATAAGATATTATGTCTTAATTTGTACAGCTTCAGTTTTCAGGTGATGAATCTTGTTTTATCTCTGCCAGCAAGGTGGGAAAAGAAAAAAAAAAAAAAAACAAACACAAAAAAAGCCTCCTTCCATCATGCAGTTCTTTCTATGCACATTTCAGCACAGAGTAGAGCTCATCTAGCTTCACGTTGCAATGTTGCTTTCTCATCTGTGGATCATTTTACAAGGATCCCTTTGAGTACTAGTATTTCTGCACTCCTCTTGACATGGACAGTGTAAGTGGGCAAGGCACTCTATAGTATCACTGCTGTGTGAATACAAACCACAGTTGAAGGGATTCCCTGTTCATATGTGTGGGATGGTTTCAATCCTTCAGATCACAGAACTGCACTGAGAGCTCACAGTGAGGTGAGTAAAGTCTTTCTTTAATTTATTTCTTTCAGGCAGTCTCCAGTTCTGCAAGTGTAATGTGCTTCCTCTGTTCCTGTATTCAATCCAGCTGTCTGCGTTACTTCTTCAGCCTCACCAAACTGCTGTCAACTGCGAGTTTAACCAGTGTATGTTTTCTGCTGCTTTATGGATCATTTATCCTCACAGCACCCTCCTGGAACAGAGATCTTCCCTTCCCATCTTTGGAAAATCTTTGAGGGAATAGTAAGAAATACTATGGCTCATAAACAAAGAAGAAACTTGATCCAGGCTTTATGGGAGCTCTTGTGAATAACTGTTTTGCTTTGGATCAGGCGTAGGATTAGGTCTCCTGGACTAGGCTATGTAGGTAAGATGGGCAGGATCAAAAAGGAGCTGGATGTAACCTGGAATCCAAATGCCTTAATCCTGTCAGGGCTGATGTGCTTCTAGGTATCTGGCATTCAGGTTTATAGAAAATGTTCTAGCAGAAAGGTGAACACTTGGACAGTTTAAGCAGCTGAGCGGAGTGTCAAGATCTGAAGTCAGCCTGGAACAAGGTTATTAAAACTTGTAAGATTTCTGTGGATCTGCCTTGTGTGTCTTGATTTTATGATGGAGCAGGGAAGAAATCACACGATAGCTAAATCCACAAGAGGCAGAGTGGCTCAGGCGACTCAGTGTACATGCGCATTAATTAATATGAGAACCAGGGATGTCAGCACTGGACCCTGCTCATGTCCACTGCTTGGTTGATAGCTTATTCCCTGGGGTTTTTTGCACTTTTCCGACTAGCTCTACCAAGGCTGTGACTGGAAACTGTTCTCAAGTAGTACACTACATAGAACTCCTAAAACTCAGGAAGAATGAGATTGCGTTACATTGTTTTTTTCTGCCATGTATAGGTCTTACAGAAAACTTTGTTCCCTCAGATACCTCAGCACATGAAACAAATGCTAACCAGTGCTGTGCTATGAAAGCTCCACTCTGGTGGGCTGCTACACTGATTTCACATGATTTCAGAAAGTTTAAAGGGAAAAGGAAAAAAATAATAAAACACTTCTGTCTTTGGGCTACGTAAGGCACAGAAGAGCTAGAGAGAACTGGTAAGTAGTATGAATGCATCTGGGCCATATCGCTTAGCCTCAGTGCCAGAGAAAGTGTCCTTGCTCCTATTTTGTTTATTACTATAAGTGTAGCCCTCTTTTTTCACTCAAAAATGCAGAGGTCCAGTTTAAAAAAACCGCTATTCTTATTCACTTGGGTGATTCCCCTGACTGTTTACTTGCTGACACCTCTCAGCAAGAGAGAATTCTCTTCTAGGTAATCTCAGCTTCATTTTTTAAAGCTTTTGGTAAATAAGGAGGTAAGTTATCCACAAAATTTATTGTGTTTTCAAGTGTTGGTAACAGCTCTCCAGAGTCTCTCTTGGCTCTGTTTTGGGCCATTTCTGTGCTCTCCTGTTCTCCAAGATAAATCCAAGAAAGCAAGATAGCCCTAAGAAGTGATGACCTAAGCCAGTTTGCGACACTTTTCCTCAGGGACAGAGATCGTTTCCTCCCACCCACCCACCCCCTTTTTTTTCTTTTTTATTTTTATTTAACAGGAGAGGCAAGGGCAAAAAGCCAGAAATGAAAGTATACCAAAACTGTTATTTCTTCCCATATTAGTGTGTATGTCCCTCCAGTGCCACCAGGTATCAGGATCTTCAGATGCTCTAGATACCCTAATTGTCCCCAAGCCTGCAGCATGACCTTCTGCCTGGCCCTGGAGGTAGTGGGGATCTGCAGCTCATGGCTTGCCAAGGAAAAGGCAGGAGTGAATTGAGCAAGCACACTGACAATATGCCTGTAGCTAAACAGCAAAGGGCTAGGTAATTAATAATTTATCTATATCTGTCTGTTTGCACAGTGTTCTCTCTCTTTGCAGCAAAATAAGGACTTAAAGAAAACAGTAACAAAATGGAATTGTTTAAGAAGGTATTTTCTTGAAAGGGATAAAACATGTTTCTGGTTCTTGCCAAGTTGTGGAGAATATTCCTACTTGAAAAGTAACCAGTCTGGAACTTCAGAAAGTTGACAATGTAGGGCTAGATTCATTCAGGTGCTGGGCTCCACAAAGGTCAATGAATCTAGGTGGATTTCAGGGCCTCTGAGTCACATCTTCAGCTTCTGTCCACTTCCACTGGGAAGGCTGTATTGTACTTTATGGAGGCACAGGAAGAGATGTGTGCTCTGACTCCTTCCCCATCAAGTGATGGATGTGCCAATTAAATAATGGGTCATGCAAACAAACCTCTCATGACCAATACTAACATTAGCTGGTGTCATCTGATCTGTGCATGTCCTCCTACACATAAAGCAGGGGATTAACTGGATCTTTCAGTGAAGGTGTCAGAGTGACCTGCAAGGAAGCTAAAGAGCTCCTGCTCCCTCCCCTGCCTGAAGAGCTCGCTGGAGTGAGGTACCAGGGATCCCACCACAGCTTAGCTGAGTTGCTCTGAGGCTTGGTCTCTCCTTCCTAACCTCAGCTGTGGATCATGCTATGTGCAGGAATTTGAGTTAACTGGTCTCCTGGTTTCATGGCTTCTGTTCCC
>KL262238.1:23714-44930 GCA_000699545.1 Podiceps cristatus | reverse complement strand
GCCAAGTAAAGTAAAGAAGTAAAAGCATACTGAATATTTTTAAACAGAAAACCAGAAGAAACATAGCTCTGAAACATGTACGCCCCAGACTTCTCCCTGTCTTTCAGGCCATTGGGTCTAGACACATAGATGTTCCTTCATTTACTAGAACCTATACAAAGAGTTTTGTATAATGAGATTGCTGTCTCTCCACCCTCTACAGAACAAAACCCCAAACCAAATCCTAGCAGTACTAGCTCTGTGGGAATTCTAAATCCAACTAGCAAAATGATCTGGGACAAATTAGTATGCTCTCAAAATTCTCACTAAGATCAAACTACTGAGTGTTAAAGTTCACACGGAACAGGCAGAATCAGCGTAACCTTCTTAGATGCATTACTGAAATAGTTGGTTCAATAATACAAGTTTCCAAACAAATAATTGTATATAGGAATACTAGTACAATCTGCTGTTGTAAAAATCAATGCCTTTTTCAAATTTTTTCTGACACAAATATTTTTTCCAGACTTCACAAGCTGTACTGTCATATCCTGCATAATTAACTTTTGGGTTGTACTAACTGGCCCACTGAGACTATTCATTATATTTCACTTGTAAAACTTGTTGGATGAAAGCCACCACAACTCTCTCCAGAGAGTCTAAAAAAAATTTAAATTATAAATTATTTAAAAAATCATTAGGTAATCACCAGTACCAAATAAAACACAAACATCCCTCAGATTATTCTGCACAAGTCACTAAAGCTAGTTAGTCAGATGTTACATTTTTATCTGCTATAAGACAAAACACCTAACTTATGATCAGGTATTCAACAATCCAGTGTACATTGGCACAGCAGCCGCAAGCCTGCTGGGGATCAGAAGTGTTCTACCTGACAGTGACATTCCTACTGCATCCCAAATGGTCACAGTCACTACTGGGCAGTCAGCACCAACCACAGCTCTGGTGGCACACAGTACCGGCATAAAATGGATCGTAAAAACACTATTCTGTATTCTGTAGTTTGCTTGTCATTTCAGTGACAGACTCAGCACAGCTTAATATGTCATAACGTCTCTGCGCTCAATACCCCAACCCAACCAGTTTTTCCCTGACCTGTCTTATATGTATTTTACAAAAAAGTTTTGGTCTGTTGCAGTGCAATCCTGAGCGATTTAAACAGTTCTTTAATTTCCACAGTTTAAGACTGGAGTTGAATAATCTGTTCCAACAAATCATCTCTGGAATTCATATGTTCTTAAATGCTTAATGAAGAACAGATTTTCAGTGAGATTCCCTATTTTCCTGTCTCCGAGAAGGATCTTACCAGACTGCAAAGCTTCACTTTTCATTCTTTTAAAGAAACTACTCCACTGGAGGTATGAGACACCAAGTTCTACCTTCATTCAAGAAAAATAGAAATTCTAAAGCACAGTACGGCAATTCTAGTATTCGTCTAGAATTAACAGTATGCCCATTAATGAAATGAGTATTTTACAGAACAAAGAAAAAACACTTTGAATTTTCCTTTTACAAGTCACCTTATTTCTTACATACTTCATTACTGCCTGTTAGTATCTACAAGCAAATTTCACAACTGGAAATGAATCTGAAAAAAATAAGCTTTAACAAGTTACTTACTGTAAACTTGCTACTTTTACTGATACAGGAACATGGGGAAGTTGAGCAGCCCATTTCAGTGTAACATCTTGATAAACATTCAACATTTTACTGTGGTTTCCAACTAGAGTGTTTATTGTTCCTTCTTTCACTGTTAAAGACAAAACCAGTTTTAGGATGAAAGATTTTCAAAATCCAGTACTTTTCTCTGAGGCTTATATCATTACACTTTTTTTCTTTTCCTTTTAAGCCATTACTTGTTATAAATAAATTCAGTCTAATTAAAGTGTCAAAAGTTCTGAAAGTTAAATTGACAATAACCAAGGATATACGTGATAATTATGGATGCCGATTTCAATTGCATACTACACGACACATGCCACAACTGTCCAAGGTTCTAGCCAGCCATGTTTGGTAATTTAAAACATGACTAAGACTCATAATTGCCATGTTGGCATGCCAGGATAGAAATGACAGAATACATCTTGGTTAAATATCAGCTACTTACATTCACTGGCCTGTGAAAATTGATTAAAGGTATATGGATATATAGGTTTTACTTATAGTGTAAATTAAATCAGAAAGTATAAAACGTGAAGATTGTTAACATCATTTATAAAGTCTAAAATGATATTTTAAGTCTAAAATAAGACATGGTGTCAAAAATATATCGGATAGTTTTTGAAATGTTAATACAGAATAGGTATTAAGAATATGTAGTTCTATAGCGGCATCCAACCAAGATGCTTCCATACAATGCAATAAATTAGTTTCATCTACTAAGAGTAAACTTTATTTACTGTTATTGTTTTAACTATCAGTTACTATCAGTAAATGACAGAAGGCCCTCAAACACTAGTTTGCTCTTCCAAAATCTCTCATTCTTCCATGTTTGTTGCTTTGGTAGCCTGGATAAACTTATTCAAATACTAGGTAAGTACCTCAATGTCGTGATGAGAAAATATCTATTTAGATTCTAAAAAATACGACACTTCACACTAACTGGTGTTGAAAATAAACCTGCTTCATCCAAAAAGAGAGCTCTGGTTCCACAGATTTTCTACAAATCAACAGCTTATTCAGAAAGATGTATTCAGTGGAAAAAAAAAAAATTCTTAGCTGTAAAAGTAATCAAGCTAAAGTTAAGTTGAATTTTCCTTTTACAAACCTGAACAATAAGGAATGAAGCAACTCGGACTGTAGTCAAGCTTTTTCATGAATCGAATTTGCCCATTATCCTTGAGGCAAAAGAAGTTTCTCTCACCAAGCACAAAAACAGAAGAAACTGCATGATTAAAGGAGACAACGCATATATCCAGTGCTTGTTCTCCAATGTTTAAAACCCAATCCACCTTCAAAAGAAAAAAAAAAAAAAACAAACAAACATGCTCCAGAGATCAGTTGACAGCTGCATATTAAAAACAAAACTTATAGAGAAGGCTTAGAACTCTAGTTACATGAATATCATTAACACAGAAAAGCAAAATCAAGGTATTTTTCTAAGTGTTTTTAATTTAACTCTATATTTCAGGTGTACCTATTTACCTATTTTACTACAGTTTAGATTCTGTATTACAAAGACTCCCTTAGAAAAAGTTATTTCAAGTATACAATTCTCTTTTTCTTTTTTTTTTTTTTCTCCTTTAAACAACAGTGAGTTTTAAGGCCTAACCTTAAACAACCAAGTCAAAGAAATCTTAATAGGAATCTAGTGGAGTCTTTCCATTGCATTCAATGGCAATTGGATCAGGTCCTTTGTCAGCAGACAATGTTTCCATTTGTTCCTTAGCATTGGTCTTTTTAACATGTATGCACTGTACCATACAGATTATGCAAAATAAATAGGCTTTACCGCAAGTCTTTTTCCAGAACTAATTTTTTGCTGTTCTGTTTCTTGTCTTTCATCAGCATCTGTTGCAAATGCCAGCACTTGGTATCTGTTACAGGAAGTTTTAAAAACCAAAACAATAAAATATACCTTTGTAGTTAATACCCTTACATTAAGTAAAAACTAAAATATAGTTGTCATGAGTATACATACACAGTAAAAGAGCATAGTCTAAAAGAACTGTTAGAAAGCCTACTGTAACACAACTATCAGCAAAGATGTTAAAATAAATATTACTGTAAGATAACAGCTAGGGTAAAGGAAGAAATTAAAATAAACATTTCTATTCAGATTTTACCTGGTGTTAAAATAAATTCAACAGCTAAATATATTAGAGGATAGAAATCTAGACAAAGAAGACAGAAGCAAGAAAACAACCTGTTTGCAAATTGTGAAATTAGAATTCTAACAAAAAAAAACCTTTTTCTCTTATTAAGCTTCAAAAACAACCTTCTAAACTACCCTGAAATTCAATCTGTTTACAGTCTCAAGCACATCCACTAAGTAAATTCAGTGGTTGCAATCCAAGAGATAACAGTAAACTGGCATCAGTAGGTGGCACATCTGTTTCAAGTCTATTTGGAAAACAAGCAAAAGATGGGAGGTTTGTGGGCTGTTGTTTTTATTTTGTAGCTGCCAACCAACCATACTAAGAACAACTGGCAATGAAGACATCAGAACAAGAGATGTCAACTGCCATAAAAGCTTCACACATCTACCTGTCCTCAATCCCCTATGCAATCCCCAATGTTCAAACTGTGTCCTCATTGATTCTTCTGTAACTATTTCTTTCCTGAATTTGTGCTGGTGTCCTAACTTACTGAACTACCCTGTTTCCAATGTATGCACATTAGGTAATCTGTAAAATACTGACGTTTTCTACAAAGGTGAAAACAACAACAACAACAAATAAACAAACCCCCAAAAACCCCAAAACATAAACCAAACAAAAACCCCAACTTATCCAAAAGATAGCATTCAATTCTGGAAGTCATAGAGCACCATTAGGTCCTAAGCTCAAAACAAAACAATTCTGAATGTGCCAATTCAAAACTAACAAAAAAGTACGTATTTTTGTATATTGTCAAAGTTATAGATTTAAAATGATGTGAGCAGCAGCCCTCACTTCTCATATATATTGTAGTGAAGGATTTTAGTTTCTAAAATTATTTTACTTACAGAAGTAAACTATGTACTTGGAATAAGAAATATAATTTAAGGTGAATGCTATGACCTAGTTAAAAATACTAAAGAAGCTGCTATTAGGACAACTGTCATGTCTTTAAGTGGTCTCTATATGTACAAAAAAATCACTTCCCTTTTTCAATTTAACACATTATTCATAAGATGCCGATTTTGACCTAATAAAATTTTCTCTTTTCACCATATTTTATTGATAGTCTTGGCTAGCACATTATCATTTTATTAACTAATCGGGGACTAACACAATTTTCAAACCAAACTCTCATTAAACATCTCATATATTGATGTTTAAGTACCAGCTACCTGAATACAACACCTTTCATGACAAAAAACTCAAGCCAGAGATGACCAACACAAACTTTCAATTCAGCTATGACATCAGGTATATAATCATTTAATCATGAGGCATTTTGCTTTTAGATCTTGAAAGAATTCAGAATCAACACAGGAAATAGTGCTTTCAAATGAAGACATTTGTCTGTATGAACTATAGGAAAATGGGTAATTTGAAATCTGGCAACTTGTTCTGCTGAATATACTAGACAGAACTGCTTTATTTTTAATTTACTATAATAAGAAAAAAACATGTTTACTAAATCCATAAAAAATAACCTTTCTCTCCTTACCATGTCTATTTCCTTCACTTTACAAGAACTACTTAACTCTCTTCTAATGTTCTAATAGTTCAGACACACACTAGAGAGAAGTGCCACAGTGTCTTAACACTTGGCACTAAAGACCAGAATCCAAGTGAAGAACTCCCTTAAAAAAAGACAGCACACTTGTGAATCGGTGACAGACTGAGGAAAAATTTTAGCCATGTTTGTTGTAAAAGTCAAGAATCTAAACATAATGAAAATGCATGGGATATTCATTTTAAATTTAAAAGAGTATTTCTTTATTCCTTAGTAATATTAATTCCATTCTAATTTATTTCTTAGGAAAAAAAGAATTTTCTATTAAGTTACTTTAACTTGCAACACAGATGTCTTGTATTAAGAAAACAATACACAATGTCTATAATCTGCTCATGCAATATCTAGAATCTAAAAACCATCCAATTGAGCTTAAGCAGCAAAATAAAAAGAATATTGCTTGAGAAATTCAGGTGATAGAACAGGGTAGTGAGACAAAGCATTGTGTTAGATTAACATTCTCCAGATTAGATTCCCAACACATCATCTATAAAAAGTGGCATTCATATTTAATTTGATATGATTACCTCTGGAAAAATCCTTAAGATACCTGCCAGCCCATTCCTTGAGCTTGATGAGATTCCTCTGAACAGTAGCGCTACCATCTTTGTATGAGCCACTTCCTACAATTTGGCATCACCCTTGAATTTCAGGACATGCATGCTGTCCTATTGTCCAGGATAAAGATGTTAAAAGAAATCTTGGCTCCAGTATCAGCTCCTGAGGAACATCACTCATTCTTGGCTCCTAGTTAGAACTGTGCACAACTACTGCTCTGTAAGCCTGGCAGGTCTGCCACTTTTTCATCCAGTTTTAGTTGTTTGGGGTTTTTTTGGGTTTTTGTTTGTCTGTTTAATCATGGGTAGTAGCTCTGCCCCAAACACCACCCCACCACAATTTACTGCTAGGCACAGAAATTCAAAAAACCTAGGAGCAGACCTTCTCAGTTTTAATGGAGAAATGATGAGGCAAAGCAAGCATTAAGTTCCTTGGTCTTTTCACACCTTTGTTAAAGTTGCCCAATCTGTTCAGTAGTGGGTCAATAACCTGGATCTACCTTTTTACATCTGAGGTATCTGTGGAAGTCCTTGTTCTTCAGACTCTGCCAGTAAAAGTTTTAACCAAGCTTCTATCTTCTCAATCCCATCACCTGCATGCCACATGATATTTTATATTCCTCCTTAGTAGTCCATTTTAATCTCCATCTCACACATTTTCTTTTTTCCATTTGAACTCAGACAGGAGCCACCTGTCCAGCCAAGCTGCCTTCTGCTACTTCTTATTTCTTGAACATTGAAATGGATTGTTCTAGGTCTTTGAGAAGGTTATCCATGAAGATTCAGCATCTCTCCTGAGCCCTTTTGTCCTTCAGGGCAGCCTCCCAAAAGATCCTGTGAGTTCCCTGAACAAACCCAAGTCTGTTTTCTTGAAATCTACAGTCTTTAGTCCACTGCTTATCTTCCTTACTTCTCTCAGGATCTTAATCTATATTACCTCATGGTCACTGCAGCCAATATTTACAACACCCAGCAACAGATACTATTACTTCTCCAAATATTTATTTCTTCTTTCTGAGGCGTGGATTCAGCAAAGCATCTTCCCTAGCCAGGCTGCCTAGCACCTGCATCAAAAATTTTTCCCTAATGCACCTCAGACACCTTCCACATTGCTGAAGTCTATTATGTTGCCCTTCCAGCAGACATTAGTCCTCCATGAGAACAAAGGTCTGCAACTGGAAAACTTGTTTAAAAAAGGCTTCATAGCAGACATCCACCACAACATCCACTTCCTCAAGCATCCATCCAATTCTAAATAGATGAATGCTTGATAAACTCTCAACACAGTGGTTTTGTAAGAGAGCTGTCCCTGCATGGTGAACACAAAGTCCCCCTTGTCTTTTCTTTCTGAAGAGCACAGAGTCATCGATTACAGCACCTTAGTCAGGCAAGCTACCCTGTCACATCTCTAACTGCACACACAACCTCTAGTTCCTCCTCTTTGTTGCCAAGGCTGTAGGTATTTGTAAATACACATTTATCATGAGGCCTCACTCATCCCACTTCCTCTAAAGTATTATGAAAGCACCCTCCCTCTGTGCACTTGACCATATACCCTATACCATCACTTACATGCTGGATTTAGCACCTGTCTCAGTCTAGTAGTCAAGGTGGTTAACAAACCTCCTCTGCCACTTTCTCAGGTGGATTCCATCTCTCCCCACCAGCCCTCATTCCTTTGAGAGGATCCTATGATCACAAAAGCCAAAGCCCTGTCTCAAATCTCTTCTGAAAACTGAATAGATACATCAGACTAATACCTATTTGCATCAAAATAAAAATGTCATTGAAACAACTGGAAGGAATATCTTGCTCAAGCAGTATAGTGCAGACAACACTGAAAGCACAGATTAGACTGAACTGAAACAGGGAAAAACCTAGCACTTGCAGGACAACATGATGTGCCTTGATAAGCCAGTAAACTTGATACATTTATACAAATAAAATAGGACCATGAAGTCCTCAGGTCACAAAGTATGCTTTCTTCTGTGACTATATAGACATACTAATCACTCAACAACATACAACATTTTATTTTTCTTCTTTCCTGCAACTACCTATCACCTGCTTTAGGATACAGTGTTAGTAAAGGCGATAAAAATTAGACATGACTACTTTCAATTTATTTACATACTAAATGACAGCACAAAAATATGCTGTAATTACTGAACATGAACACATACTTGTAACTCTCAACCTGCTGACAAGAAGACACTGTAATGAAAGAATCTGTCCGAGAGCTGTAAGTCAAGGGACCAGGCAGAAGAAAACCAGGTAAAAAACGGCCAAAAGCATAGCTTTCCTGTTCAAACAACATAAGCATCCCATCCATGGACTGTATGCATATCAAATCTCGACCTAAGGAATGCAAAAGAAAGAAATATAAATGAAACAAAGCAACATTATTTATATTGTTTTAATCCCCAAACTGTTAGTAAATTAAAATTGTACTTGTAAGTAACAAAACAAAAATAAGATTAATTTTAATTTACATGAGTGTTTACTATGAGGAAGAACACTAAATATTCCAACCTCAATAAAAGCTTACTTACTAAAATAAGCAAACTAGATTTCGGGGGGCATAACATTCAGAATATACTGAGGAAAAAAATAGATATTTTATTTCAACCAAAATTTCTAAAGTTATAACTATTACAATTTCAGTTTAAAGAAAGGTTTCAGTACTCAAACCCTCAAATTATTCTGGTTCTTAAATGCCTCTACACCTTACAAGCAGTCATAATAACTGTGGCTTAAAAATAACTTATTCTATTCTTTCAAATCTACTTAAGCAACATAACAGAAAGTCCTACAAATATGTACTGTTGTGAAAATAAAATAATGTTAATGTTTTCCACACTTTGCATTCATATTTTCTGTCTTCAAGGAAATTAAAAAACAAAACAGGCCCACTCAGTGTTACCAACAAGACAAAAAAAAAAAAAAAGAAAAAACAGAAAAAAAAACCAAAACAACACACAGCTTGGCATAAATTATTTCAAACCTTGTCCATTATTCAGCAGCCTTAAGATATGAGTTAAGACATGACTGGTCATGCCTCAAGTACACTAATCTAAATGTAAAGTCTCATTTTGAAGACTTCTGAGGTCAGAAGCTGATTATAAAGTTTGCATTTCATATGCAAGGTTAACAATTCAAACAAACCATATTTTGCATGCATTCAAAGAAGGAGATATACCAGACTGACACCTTCTGAAGTTGATAGAAGTATCTCTCCTGAATTCAGAGATACGACCCTATCTTGCAAACACAACATGAAATACTTGTAATTCAAAATGTCTATTTACCTTCCATTAAAATACTCCACTGTGTCTCAGGAATTATTCTATACACATGGAGGACCCAAGCAAATTATCTGTTCACTAAGCTTCACCCTCAGTCCTTTAAGAACTCTAACATAGGAAGGTGAACCAAAAATAGACTAAAACTCCATTCTTCCACTTAAAGGTAACCAACGTCAAAGAGACAGTATCTGAAAAAGCAACAAAGTACAGTGCAAAACATTGTTCATCTTCACTATGATTCTTCACAGAAACTTTAATTACTCAAAAATAAATAGTAGTGTAATAGGTCAGCAGTACTTCCTGTTACTTCTCCTTGTGATTAAAACATAGAATAAAAATTTAGCTTAGGGTAAGAAAAGAAAAAGCCAAAAGGAAGGTAAAGCAGCTGAATCCTTTCCACCTGTCCTCCCTCATCCCTTTTTCAGATTTCCCATATTCTAAAAATCAAGTTCTCCAGATTCTGCACATAATTCACGACATGTTCTGTAAACCCTGTTGCACGTATCAGCCATTTGATTGTAAGGACATTTGAAAGTCTAATTCATGTTATTCATTTGGTAGAGGCAAAGTCAAATCTCTCAGTCTCTAGTGAAAAGGTCAAAATACTTCAGCTCTTCACACCAACGATTATATAGATAGAACTGCAAAACAATTTCAACAGTATCATTTCAGGAACACTGGTGGCATTTCAAGCACTTAATCACAACATCTGTTCCTTTGCTTATGTTCTACATAGACCTTTTTGAATTCTTAAAGGTCACTCTTATTTAATGGAGTTTTATTGGTTTTGTCCACTTAAAAACTCCTAAAGTGTATACATTTTGAGGGGTGACATTAACTGACAATATCAAACACTTAAAATTTTGCTTTAGTAAAGTAGTAATAGCATTTCCAATTGAAAAATTCCTAAATTACAATATAGAAAATAATTTTATTCAACATTAGAAAAATGCCTTATTCCTTATTAAACATGAGAGAAATACTCCATTAATCAAGAATCCTTGGTGGCTTCAAAAAGAAACTTAGCTGAGAAACAATGGAAACTTATCTTCCTAAGCTGAAAAATGTTAGAATCTGTACTAATAAACCAATATGTTATACAAAAGCAATTAAATGTGGAAATCATTAAAGAACTATTCAAAAGTAGTCAAACTGAGATCTTGCCTGATACTGAAGTCAAACCAATATATTTTTTTTTCCTACTACTGCAAGTGAGAAAATTTGAATATATAGCCTTTATAGCAGTTCATTAAACCAGTGACCACTTGTCACTAGCAACTTCAATGTGATGATTTAAGTCTCAAAAGTTTAATCTATAACGTTCTGAAGTCTGTACCACTACACTAATAATTTGAAACATTTAAATGTTTCCACTTCTATGTGCAGATTGAAGTCATACATCCTTCTAGGAAATGTAAACTCTTTACCTCTGTTAACAGCAAAAGTCAATTAAAAAATGTTTCCTGTGACTAAATGCAATCATTTTGAGAGAATTACGGGTTTGACACAGATCTCCAAAAGCATTTTTTAAACAGACCACTTATTTTAGAGCTATGATTTTCCTAGGATTTTCTACACACATTTTTTAAATTATAAAGCAGGGTCTAAGGCTTCTGTTTAATCTTAGAATTTACTGTTGAGAAAATTAGAAACATACACGTACATATGCAAACATATTAGATACGCATATATACAAACATCTCTTAAATGTGCATAAGTAGTATATTTCCTCTGAAATTATTTGTATAAAGCAGCTTTATTAAGTCTAAGAATCATTTACCCTCTTAAATACTCTTCATAGGACAGATTCCAGAATTGTTTGATTTATTTATAACTTGTAGCTGACATTCTGAAATATGTGGTATTCAAGAGGTTACAGCAACTACTGATCATAGTCAGAATGAACATTTGGTTTACTGCTCATACGGAGTCTCTGAAGTACTAGCCAAGAACACTGCAATGACTTTACTAACTTACGATTCAGAAATTAGTGACAGTGATCTATAAATAAGTACCTTACATATTTCAATTAAAAAATAAAGCAAGATACACATATGAATTTGAAAGTTATTTAATCTCAAGGATCCTACAATTCTGCTTTTGATCATTAACAGTTGACACTATCAACTATTATTAATGTAAATTAAAAAAAGAATGTATTCATAAAGGAATTGTAGCAACTATACAAGTTCAAGGAGTATCAGTTGAAGCACACTAAGGCTGAGAGTAGACAAATGAGCAAAACCAATCTAATGCTTTGCTACTGGTAGCAGGAGCAGTCCTGCTCACCTCCTTCCCTCTAGGCCTCCAGCTCCCCTTGTTCAGGTCACATAGCTCCTCCCCACTCCCCAGCCAGACCTGATATTTGTCTGATGGCTGTTAAGTTGGTAATAGGACATCATCCCAGAATGATGCGAATCAAAAGGACATAGCAATCAACAAAATGGGCCTGAAGTGGAATCACCTGAAGCATGGGAATTCAAGTAAGGAAGTGCCCATGGAACAGCAGCCTTTCGAAGAAAGCTCTCATGGCCTTTCTGAGTGTCTCTCTGGAATGCCTCTACAGCAATGCGCACAGTACAGGGAAAACAGGAGAAACTGGAAGTCTGAGTGCATTTATACAGCTATGACTCATTGGGATCACATAGTGGGCTAGCTCACATGACTGGAATGCTAAGATGGACGCATCCAGGCCCTTTAGGAAGGGCAGGCCAGGATGGTGATGGGGAGTTGCCCTTTTTAACAAGAAAGTACCCAGAATGCATGGAGCTCTGCCTAAGGACAGGTGATGAGCCAGTTGGGAGCTTATGGGTCAGGATTAGTGAGCATACCCACGAGTGCCTGCCATAGGCCGCCTGATCAGGAAGATGTAGATGAGGCACTCTTCAGACAGCCGCCAGAAGCTTCACATTTGGTGGCTCTAGTCCTCAAGGGGGACTTGAACCACTCTGATATCTGTAAGAAGGACAATAGCAGGGCACAGGAAACATAGGAGGTTTCTGTAACACATTGACAAAAACTTTGCAACTCAGGTGACTGATGAGGCAGACAGGAGAGGTGCTCTGCTGGACCTGATACTTACAAGCAAGGAAGGATGTGAAGGCTGGGGTACAGCCTTGGTTACAGTGACTATGAGAAGGTTAGGAGAATTATCAGACTAAGTTCAGGAGCAGGCCATAAAACAGGGCCGCAGCCCTAGACTTCAGGAGAGCAGACTTTAGGCTCTTCAGGGATCTGCCTATAAGAATCTATTAGGATATGGCCCCTGGAGAGAAAAGGAGTCCAAGAAAGCTGGCTGAATATTCAAGGATCACCTCCAAGTTCAAGAACAGCCTATCCCAACAAGCAGGGAGTCAAGCAAAGGCAGGCAGCAAGACACCTATGAGGAAAAACAAGGAGCTCCTGACTACACTGACATAAAGTGTAGAAGAGGTGGAAGCAGGGGTAGGTATCTTAAGAGGAATATGATCATTCAGGGATGGGGTTAGGAAAGCAATAGCCCAGTTGAGTTGAATCTGGCAAGGGATGTGGAGGATTCCAAGAAAGGATTCCACAAATACACAGACATCCAAACGAAGACTAGGGGAAAAGTGGGACCACAGCTCAATGGCACAGAGGCCATAGTGACAAGGGGCACAGAGAAGTTGAGAAGTTCGACGCTTTCTTTGCCTCCATCTTTACTAGTGAGACTGGTCTTGAGGAATCCCAAGCCCTGAGACCAAAGGCGAAGCTTCAGCAAAGGAAGACTTAGCCTCAGTGGAAGGGGATCTGGTTAGGGAATATTTGAAGTAAACTTAAGTTCATAGGACTGATGTGATGCACCCAACAAAGGCTGAGGAAGCTGGCTGATGTCATTGCAATGCCACTCAATTATCTTTGAAAGGTCACAGCAATCAGAAGAGGTCCCTAAAGTCACTATCCCAAAGAGTCCCAAATGCCGCTGTCTTCAAGAACGACAAGTAGTAAGATCCACAGAACAGACAAGTCAACCTCATCTCAGACCCTGGGAAGGTTAAGGAGCAACTAATGCTTATGGAAACCATTTCCAGACACATGAAGGACAAGATGTTGATCAGAAGCAGTCCGCGTGGATCTACAAAGGTGAAATCATGCTTAACCAGCCTAACTGCCTTCTACAAAGAGGTGACTAGCTTTGTGGCTGGCAGGAGATGCTGTTTACCTTGACTTTAGAAATACTTTTGGTGCTGCCTCCCACAGCATCCCCATGCGTAAGCTGAAGTCCAGGCTGCATGAGTGGACAATGAGGTGGACTGAAGACTGGTCAAACAGCTGGGTTCAGAAGGTGTGCTGCCATTCAGAAGGAACTCAGCAGGCTGAAAAAGTAGTCAGACAGGAATGTCATGAAGTTCAAAGGGAAACGCAAAGTCCTGCCGCAGGAAGGAATAACCACAGGCGCACCAGTACACACTAGGGGCCAACCAGCTGGAAAATAGCTCTGCAGAGAAAGACCTGGGGTCCTCCTGGACAAATTATACCATGATCAGTGATGCGGCCTTGCAGCAAAGGCAGCCAATAGCAGCCCAGGCTGCATTAGGAAAAGGAAGGAAGGCAGCCAATAGCAGCCCAGGCTGCATTAGGAAAAGCATCACCAGCAAGCTGAAGGAAGCAATCCTTTCCTCTATTCAGCATTGGTGAGGCCACATCCAGAGTACTAGGTCCAGTTCTAGGGTCCCCAGTACCAAAAAACCAAACCACCAAATAGGGACATACTGCAGCAAATCCAGCAAAGGGCCACAAAGATGATTAAGAAACTGGTGCATCTTTCAGATGAGGAGAAGCTAGAGAGCTGGGGCTGTTCAGCCTGGAAAAGAGATGGCTCAGGGGACATCTCACCAATGTGCATAAACACCTAATGGGAGAAAATGAACAAGAGGGAGACAGACTCTTCTCTGTGGCACCCAGTACAGGACAAGTGTCAACAGGAACAAACTATCACATTAAGTTATATCAGAACATAAAGATCGGGGTTTTTTACCGCAAAGGTCAAACACTGGAACCCCTTGTCTAGAGAGGCTGTGGAGTGTCCTTCCATGGTGTAGTGGGTTGATCCTGGGCAGACACCAGGTGCCCACCAAAGCCACTCTATCACTCCCCTCCTCAGCTGGACAGGGAAGAGAAAATATAACCAAAGGCTTGTGGATCAAGATAAGGACAGGGAAAGATCATTCACCAATTACCATCAGAAGCAAAACAGACTCAACTTGGGGAAAAATTAATTTCATTTATTGCCAATCAAATCAGAGTAGGATAGTAAGATATAAAACCAAATCTTAAAAACACCTTCCCTCACCCCTCCCTTCTTCCTGGGCTCAATGTCACTCCCAAGTTCTCTACTTCCTCCCCAGCTGTGGTGCAGGGGAACAGGGAATGGGGGTTGCTGTCAGTTCATCACATGTTGTCTCTGCCACTCCTTCCTCCTCAGGGAGAGGGCTCCTCACACCCTTCCCCTGCTCCAGCCTGGGTCCCTCCCATGAGAAACAGTCCTCCACGGACTTCTCCATCATGAGTGTTTTTCCATGGGCTGCAGTTCTTCATGAACTGCTCTAGCGTGGGTCCCTCCCACAGGGTGCAGGCATTCAGGAACAGACTGCTCCAGCATGAGTCCCCCACAAGGTCACAAGCCCTGTCAGCAAACCTGCTCCAGCCTGGGCTCCTCTGTCTCCACAGGTCCTGCCAGAGCATGCTGTGCAGCACAGGCTCTGCACGGAGTCACAGCCTCCTTCGTGCATATCCACCTCCAGTGCATGCTCCAGTGTGGGGTCCTCCATGGGCTGCAGGTGTGTCTCTGTTCCACCATTAACCTCCCCAGGCTGCAGGGGCACATCCTACTTCACCATGGTCTCCACCAGAGGCTGCAGGGTATCTCTGCTCTGGCACCTGGCGCTCTTCCTCCTACTTCACTGGCCTTGGTGTCTGCAGAGTTGTTGCTCTCACATCTCAATCCTCTCTCTGCCGATGGGTTTTTTTTCCCCTTCTTAAATATGTTATCCCAGAGGTGCTACCAGCATCGCTGATTGGCTCAGCCTTGGCCAACAGTGGGTCCATCTTGGAGCCAGATGGCATTGACTCTTATCGGACATAGGGGAAGCTTCTAGCAGCTTCTCATAGAAGCCACCCCTCTAGCCCCCTCCACTACCAAAACCTTGTCATGCAAACACAATACACATGGACATATTCAACACAATCCTGGGCAACTTCTAGATGAACCTGGTTGGAAAGTAGGATTAGACTAGATGAAGTCAAGAGAAGAACCATTCAAATAAGACATTTAAAGAAGGCATTCTATTTTTCACCTCCGATCTTCAGAGATGCTTCAGTCTTTACTGCTAAGTCTGGCCCTCAGGAACCCCAGACCCTACAGGTAAGAAAGAGTCTGGAGAAACAAAGACCTTCCCTTGGTCAAGAAAGATTGGGTTAGAGATAATTTAAGCAAACTGGATGCTCACAAATCCATGGGCTCCAATGGGATGCACCCATGACTGCTGAGGGAGCTGGCAGATGTCATTGCTAAGCCACTCTCCATCATCTTTGAAAAGTCATGGAGAACAGGAAAAGTACCTGAGAACTGGAGGAAAGCCAATGTCACTCCATTCTTCCAAAAGGGCAAGGAGGAACCAGGAAGCTACAGGCCAGACAGCCTCACTTCCATCCCTGGAAAGGTGACAGAACAGCTTGTTCTGTGTGTCATCTCTAAGCATGTGAAGGAAAAGAAGGTGATCAGGAGTAGTCAACATGGATTCACCAAAGGGAAAAATCACACTTGACCAATCTGATAGCCTTCTATGATGGCATGACTGGCTGGGTGGATGAGGGGAGAGTGGTGGATGTTGTCGACCTTGACTTCAGCAATGCTTTTGACACTGTCTCCCGTAACAACCTCACAGATAAGCTCAGGAAGTGTGGGTTAGACAAGTGGACAGCAAGGCGGATTGAGAACTGGCTGAATGGCAGAGCTCAGAGTTGTGATGAGCAGTGCAGAGTCTAGTTGGAGGCCTGTAACCAGTGGTGTTCCCCAGGGCTCACTACTGAGCCCAGTCTTGTTCAATTTATTCATCAGTGACCTCAATGAAGGGACAGAGCATACCCTCAGCAAGTTTCCCGGTAATACAAAACAGGAGGAGTGGCTGATAACCCAGAAGGTTGTGCTGCCATTCAGCAAGACCTGGACAGGCTAGAGAGTTGGGCAGAGAGAAACCTGATGAAGTTCAACATGGGCAAGTATAGGGTCCTGCACCCAGGGAGGAATAATCACATGCACCAGTATAAGTTAGGGGTCGACCTCCTGGAAAGCAGCTCTGCAGAGGAGGACCTGGGAGTCCTGGTGGATAACAAACTAATCATGAACCAGCAGTGTGACCTTGTTGCCAAAAAGGCCAACAGTATCCTGGGGTACATTAAGACGAGTGTGGCCAGTAGGTTGAGGGAGGTTCTCCTCCCTCTCTACTCTGCCCTGGTGAGGCCCCATCTGGAGTTCTGTGTCCAGTTCTGGTCTCCACAGTTCAAGAAAGATGAGTAACTACTGGAGAGAGTCGAGCATAGGGCTACAAAGATAAGGGGACTGGAGCATCTCTCCTGTGGGGAAAGGCTGAGGGAGCTGGGGCTGATTAGCCTGAGGAAGAGAAGACTGAGAAGGGACTCATCAATGCTTATACATATCTTTAGGGTGACTGTCAAGAGGATGGGGCCAGACTGTCTTCAGTGGTGCCCAGCAAAAGGACAGGGGCAACAGGCACAAACTGGAACACAGGAAGTTCCATCTGAACATGAGGAAAAACTACTTTTCTGTGAGGGTGACAGAGCACTGGCAAAGGCTGTGGAGTCTCCTTCTCTGGAAATATTCAAAACCTGCCTGGACAAAGTCCTATGCAACCTGCTCTGGGTGACCCTGCTCCAACAGGGAGGTTCAACTAGATGATCTCTAGAAGTCCCTTCCAATACCTACCATTCTGTGATTCTGTGATCTACTTCAAGGCCCTATAGTAGGTAACTGTTCGTCTAGGCTGTGAAATTTCACAGGATTTAGTCCTATCACATACTTCTGATCAGCAAACAGTAGAAGCCATTAGAGAAACTTGAGATGTTTTGTACTGGTAGCCTATCAATGTTAATGATATCCAGCTTCCACTTCCCAACAGTTTCTGACATGATTAACACATTGCTGATACAGTCTAGAAAAAGCATGAATTAGCCCACTGCATAAAATTATGAATAACCAGTAAAAGTACTCTGAGAAACTTGTACAAACACTGATAACTAGTAAAAGGTGCTAGTCCACCAGTTGCCACCATAGTCTCTTAGGTAGAGATATCTTAAAGTATTGTTAGTGGCTACCAGAAATAACTATGTTTATTTGGCTTGCAAGGAAACAGTGCTTCATAATCCCGGTGTCCATGTGACCACAGTTATTCTACATCTGTTAGCTCAAAATCACATATGTTCACATTTGGCATTGAAAGACATACTGAAAACCCTCTCAACACTTCACATTAGCTAACTGTTCAGTTCAACTTCTATTTTACACCTTTATCAAGAATACAACCCTGCAAGTCTCGGTATAGAGAGTCTTCAATTCCACTTCCACAGCTTCCTGTGAATTTTCCTACCATCAGGAGTGTGCTACAGAAGAAATCTGTAGCTGTCTGCCCTATTTCCAGAACCTTGACTTTCTATGTCTAGCTTCAATGGAACTCCCTGGTACCTGAAACCTGAAGACAAAAACATTAGAGATATCAACTTGAAAACCATTTGTTTAAAGGTGCAAGTAGTAGAACACATTTTTTCTTTGTTTCTTAAGGTTTCTTATTTTTCATTATGTCTTTCTTAGAAAAATATAGGTAAGAAAAAAGTGCATGAAATAATTTAAATCACAAAAACAGTAATTATGTTTAAATTTTTGCCATGCTGCTATTCTGCTGTTTTCAAAAGGTCTAAAAATTGATTGCTATATCATAAGATTAGAAATAAAAGACATTTAATTGTAAAGTAAATGCCCTTACTAACACAGAATCTTACTTATACTGTAACAGAATTAAATTTCAAGTACTTCTGGTTATACTAATGGTAGTGAAAAAGCTATTTTAGACAGTTTCTGACCACAACCTTCAGGGTTTAAGCTTGTCTAAAATACACTGTTTAGTTGTTAATTTCTAGTCTTCTGATGACATTTAAAGACAAACACTACAACAGATATAATTGATATTCAGTGGGAATCTAATAGACATATTACACTTCAAATTATAGAAAAAAGTAAAGGTCAGTAACGGTACTGAGGTGTTACTTCTTAAGTAACAAGTAGTAATAGCTTCTGCTGTCATACAAATATCAATCTTAATCCTACCAATTTCATTACATCATGAAAATAATGAATAAAAAACTACAGCACCTTCTGCAACATATATGAAGCTACATATATCTGACAAGGAAGCATTCATCTTTCACATTCATAATCCCTAATCACACATAAATATCATCATTAAAATATCTTGTTTTAACAGCAGTGATGTCATTGAATATGACAAGTTCTTTAGAGCACACCAGTGATCTCCAAGCATACTGCAGTATTGAGCTGTACTGAACCATACTCTCTAAAGAAACAAATATACATCAGGCAACTAAGGCTGAATCAGTAATCACTCTTTTTGCCTTTAAGAGCACAGCATCACATCTTAATACACCTACCACTTTGTTCATCATATTTGTGTTTTTCTTACTAATCTTCAAATTTGGATTTTAACTAGTTTGTACTAGTGAATCCAAACTATTACATGTGAAGCGCAATTAAAGAAAATTAAATTGTGTATGAACTCTTATTTCCCAGCTTTTTATAGGTCAGCTTATTTCCTTTGGCCATTTGTTTTTAATGTGTAGCCAGTGAATGGAGTTTTTATGTTTCACTTTAAGAAATTCAGTCTTCCAAAAACTCAGCCAGAAACGTCCATTTCAAAAAAGCTCATTGCAGCCAGTTGGCTTTGCCAGTGACATATTTATAAAGTGAAAATATAACCCATAGTGTTTTCTGCAGATCAGATGGAACCACTTAGTGTACTCTACATAGTTTCAGCAGCTTGTGCCTCAAGAGGAACGTTGCTCAGCCAGAAAGTGTTACTTTTAAGCAGAAGTCCAGCTACCGTTGTTTTGTAGTTTTGTTATTCTAGCATGATATGAATACATTTACGTCACACTTTTAAACCACAATGTATTTTTAGAGCTAATGTAAAGCCAAAATGAGAGGCAGGTGGTAACTCTTTGAAATAAGCTTCTAATTAAAGCTATTTTGGAGCTCAAGTTTTTGCATGTTAATGATTTCCTCTACCCTGAGCCTCCCCTCTGGCATCAAATCATTTTCAGAAAAAGTGCATTATGTAATCACAAGGCCTAAGCACCATGTGAAATCATGCAATGAAAACTACGGTATCAAATGGGATAAATTAGAAATCAGAAAAAGCTTCATAAAGTTACAGATTCCAGGGAGACGTCAGAGATAACTTTACTGCCTTCAATGGCAAACAAAAGCTTCTGTCAAAAGCCTCATGAAATAAAACGAAAGGATAAACTGGCATTTATAAGACACCCAGGAACCTAAGAGCCCTTTAAGGATATATGCGAAATGTTTTCCTCGTTTGACAAAAGTTTAATTCACAATGCATTAACCAGTGAAGTGCTGCACACAAACTGTATTCCCACACACTGCAACAGAAATGACTGTCCTGACTTGGAACAAGCAAGTATGTTTTCCTTCTCCATCACTGAAATTTGTCCCCCCAAATTTTCCCCAGCATAGAGAACTGTCTCCTCCAGTTCAAACCCCTTTTGGAGAACTCCACTTGCTGCTGAGCATAGCTCCTGAAATTCTGAGTCAACTGTGAGAAAAATACTTCAGGAATCACTTCTGACTAATGGAAAAACCATTTTGAAAATATGCTGGGCAGTTCTTAAAACAAGGTATGCCTAGTAAAAGGCAAGTCTTAAGTTACTTCCCCAACCCAAAGCAGGAAGCACATGTCAGTGTACATTCAGAAAGAACTTTGACTTGACTAGCTTGGTGGTCTGGTGGCCGCTCACTGCATTACTACAGAAGGGATCAAAGTTCAGGCCTTCAGCAGCAGCCATTCATTCCAGGCCACAGGATCTGATAGCACCACCAAGGCAGTGCGATACCGTGAACGCACAAAGAGGAAAAGGAAAAAAGCCCTGCATCACTCAATGCTAATGCACGTACCCATCGCGAACGATGCACAAAGTGGACGTATGTTCAGGTGGAGATTGACTAAGTACTTTTCTGCTGGAATTGAGAAATCATTCCAACAGGAAAGAAATAAAAGTAGAGAAGTGGGTAGGAGTTTAAAATAAACTAAGGAAAGTGTTTAAGGAAAAATTAAATCCTCGTTCTACTGATGTTAACTTTCATTTTCTAACGCCTCCCAGATATTAAAGTATTGCAGTAAAACCTGTCCACAAGTCCCAACACAGGAGATGTTCTCCCTGCAACAGCCCACTCTAAGAAGCCTCCCTAGTCATAACACAGTAAAAGCATGCAGCCAGAGCTCCCATGAGAAAAATAATCTTTTTGCTTCCCTCAGCCATCATACTGCATTCTCTCTACATAACCTCTTTCAGATTTCTGCCTGCCAGAAAGCATAAGGAGGATTTTAGAAAGAAAGGGAATCTTTAACTATTTAAAATACCTCCAAGTGCCAAATCAGCCTCACTCGCACAATCAACCCTTTAGATACCTGTGATATACTCCTTTATTCATGATCTGACTCTTATCACAAAAGATGACATAGTTAAATTATGCAACCTGAGAATGATCCCTTTAAGCCTCCTATTGACCTGAGGTGGTGGAAGGACCCTTAGGAAAAACACTCGTATGGTTCAAAGGAGCGCAAGAGACTGACATGCAGTATAGAGATCCAAAAGCATCATAGCTGCAACATCCAACACACAAA
>KL262238.1:5139-23683 GCA_000699545.1 Podiceps cristatus | reverse complement strand
AAAGAAACCCGGTATTTGGCACTGTGTAGACATGAGATGTAAAGTCTCCTCCCCTAAACAGATTATAGTACTCAAATTTGTTGAGTACAGCCTTTGTATTATCATAGAATCATAGAAAGGTCTGGGTTGGAAGGGACCCCAAGGATCACAGAGTTCCAACCCCCCTGCCACAGGCAGGGCCACCAACCTCCAGGCCTGGATCTACACGAGGTCGCCCAGGGCCCCATCCAACCTGGCCTTGAACACCTCCAGGCATGGGGCATCCACCCCCTCTCTGGGCAGCCTGTTCCAGCCCCTCACCACCCTCTCTGTAAAAACCTTCCCCCTAATATCTAATTTAAATCTTCCCTCCTTCAGCTTTAGTCCATTCCCACTTGTCCTGTTATTGTATTAAGCAAATAATTTTTCCCACATTCAAAGGTGGATGTTTCTATCTAGTGCAAGGAATAGTCTCAGGAAAAATGTTCACTGGCAGCTTTGAAAGCAGTATCACACAGTTCTTTTTTTCAATATAGCAGATTAATTATAGACAGTATAAAGAGAGTGGGTCTTGGAAAAGAACATTAGCTGTGCATCGGAGAACAGCTTTATGCATAGATATAGCCATGTTGATTCATGAAGAAATGATGGAATTTTTTCCTTAAATTCTATTTCATGCCTTAACTTGTTGAGTAATTACTTTTCAAGCCCTGGCAACTGCAGAAATCTTTGAGGCCCCTGCATTCATAGAGGCATTACAATACTGACATGTGCTTTTTGTAAAGAAGGCAGGAGAAATTCTAGTCTGTGAACCTTTTCAATGTCAAGCTGCCCTAATCTGAAATTATACATCTATCATACGTTGTATAAATATTACAGATCATCTTACTGAACTAGCAAATCTCCCACAAATAAAAACGAAATAAAGACAAGTACTGTCAGCACCTGCCCTTCCAAATCAATAGCCTTTGACTGAATAGTTATTTAAGGCACACGGATGTTTTTAATCACAAATCAATAGCAGACCTTTCATTGAGCTCAATTAAAGTTGAATATAGGCCCTATTTTGCAATATTTTAGGTACTTTCAAAAGTTATCAGTAGGCTCTTCAGTCATCATCACATAGTAAATCAACCATCTTTAAAATTCCATTTAAGACAGACCTACAAACTTATATCCAAACAGGATAACAAAATCCCACTGTTAAAACCCAGTGAAATTCCCCATCTGTTCTCCTACTTCTCCGTTTCTAGGCTCGAGTAAGAAGCTTCACAATTCCTAGGCACTTCCCAAAGCACTTTGATTCTTTACTAATTTTTTGAGATAGAGAATTGTTGAAAATATTTGCTGAAGAATGCTCTTCAAAATAAGTGGTCACATCCAAAGAACTCATTAAAAACAGTTATTAACTAAGTCTAACAGTCTGAAGCTTATAATGCAAAACTGGGAGTTTACTTTACAGAACCTTAGGTGAAAAGCCTCTACACCTCTTCAAGAAGTTGCAAATATCCCATTAAAACTAGAAATAAACAGCTTGACTAAATATCCTCAAAACCACCAATAAAATACAGCTACTTTTCACATTCAGATAATTTGCCTATATGTATCCTAGGATAGTAACCAACATACAGAAAGGACTAACTCTTACTTTGTGGTCAAATGAGTCAGTGAATTATGTCTCTATCAAAAAAAAAAAAATACACTATCCCTATTTGTTTCCTTTTTGGCAATCTCAGAAAAGACACCAAAGATTTAACGAATTATTCATGCTTGCTCTCTTGTATTTTAAGACTGTTGGAAGCACACTGCAAATACTCAAATGACCTTGCTATTTTGCCACTAGCCTTGCAAAATACTCTTTCATATTTCTGCAGGTAATGAAGACACATTTCATTCCAATCAATTATCATACTAAACAACAGTCGCATACATTTTATTTCTGCTGTAATCATTCCTTGTCCTTTTTATTCACTATAGTCACCAAATATATCGGGGGGGTTATTCATGTTTATCTTTATTAAACAACATTTGTAATCAGACTCAGACATCTTAAAAGAAATGCAAAAATCTAGCAAGGCTGTAGCATTATTTCTTTAAGTTATGAAAGCTCTCATTTGATCTGACCTTATACAATGGGCAACCGAGCAGACAACTACAGCAATGCATGGTGAAGTTACAGATTAATTTTGTTTTAAAAATGAATTTTGAATCCAGTAACTCAGAATTTCCTTTTCTGTTTGCTAAACTTCTTTTTTGCTGGATTACTTTTCTAAAACCTTCAGAATTGTCCAGTTTCCCCTAAAACGTTGCCACTTGAAATGACAGCATTGTACAGTAGGCAGAGACTCTGCTGCTTATCAAGAACTATGATTAATGTAAGATCAAGTCTCATTGACCAAAGCTTCCATTACCACACAGGGAAAAACATGGTAGTCCTACACAAAACAAGTATATAAAATTAAGTCCACCAAAAAATTTCATTTTTTCCAGCTTCTTGAATTTCTAGTTATTTGGTGACACTTAAAAATCTTATCTACATATGCACAGTTGTCCAAGTTTCCCAATGATAAGCTTAAAGACTAGAACAAGTTGTGACCATGATCAGCAGCAATTGGATACCACAAAATTAGAATTCTCCTCATGAATCTGAAGTAAGATTAGCTCGTCACATTTTCACTGATTTTTATCTCCTCTTGCTAGTCTGTTCCCTCTCGCTTTTCATACAGGCAAACTGTATTCATTGTCTTTGCTTTGCATTCTTTATTGTGCTTGGAGGATATACTCAGAGCTAAGATCTCCAAGAAAATCTCTTGAATGGCATAGTAGAGTGATTTCTAATAGGAATGATTCCTAATAACCCAAAGTACAATTAGTAGAAAATATTATAGCCCATACAAGATACATTTCATCCCAAGGGTTTGGTGACCTTCTAACTAAATTTCTATAGGTTAGAGACTTTGTAAGGGAATAGTCACAGACGAACCAAAGAAAAATAAACAAATGCTACATGCACATGTTTCTGGAAGACCCTTTGAAAAGACAAAATAGACTAAATAGTTCTAACTATTTAGAATTAAAACTGCATTCTTATGGATGAAAAACTATGGGGCAACAAACAAATCTGATAGACAAATGCATCCACATGAAATGCTGGAACATTTAATAAGAAAGTACACATGTAAATAATAAAGCTGTACATAGGTTTGAAGTAACAGAAAATTCATCATGCCAAACCATTTATTAGACAGGATAATATATACAGCATTTCTAAACTTTAGAGACAGCATCTCTAAACTTAAGTAGAACATCTGATATGATCTCAGACAATTGTCTCACAGGAAACCAGAGAATGGCAGGCAATAGCACTAAGAAGAATAATCTTGGGATTAGAGAAGGATGATGAATTAAATATGAGTCAACAATATGTCACCAAAAAGACAAATGCAAGATTGGGTCATTATTAACATACATATGCTATTAAAAACATATGAGGTAATTATTGTTCTGCTTGGCACTCGCTGATTCTTGGCAGGAGTACTGCAGAAGCTGTAACCCCACATGCAAGATGCAAAACATTTTATACTACCAGTGCACAATGACTGTACACATTTGGGTACCATACTTCAACATAAGAAATTAGGAAAAGCATCATATAAAATCTACCAAAGTTTTGAAAAACAAGTCTTTCACTTACATATATAACTGCTCTCAAAGTTACGTATGTCTACAATTGGTTTTACTTCACTTTAATTATAGTGCTTTGTTTAAATGAAGTGCAGATTAAGTGATATATCTAGCAATTTACAATTGAAGCAAAGTTCTGGCATACTGAAGGCAATGGAAGTTTTTACTTCAGTTATGCTATGATCTTACTTATTACTGTTAACAGGAGTTGAGGAACATGAAAGGAAACGGGTGGTAAGAGATTCAGAGAACGTTTCCCTTGATTATTTTTCCATTCACACATTCAATTTAAAGAACAGGTTCTAACTCCATTATTAAAAAACAAGCAAACAAAACAAACAAAAAAAACCCACAACACTAACAGGTTTCCAAAGTTACATGAGAAACCATTTAGATAGCAGTCATCAGCAGATGAGAAAAAACTCCTGAAGACCAAGCCTCCAAAATAATCTGTCCTTATCCAGAAGCAATTTAACAGGAAGGTAAGTTAAGCATTCTTCTCCTTAACAGAACTAGCCAATAAATCAAAGCCCAGATTTATACTGCTGCTGTATTTAAACACAGTCATAAGAATCATTTAACCTTACAGCATAAAACTCAGCTGATAATTTTTTTCTGACTAACACCTAATAAAATTCATTCTTGCAGAATTGTGGAAATGTTAAGCACAGTCTACCTTTCTTACAAAGTTTCCTGTTACAAGGTTGCATGGTTTACACATATGTTGTATTTCATTATTAAAAAAATTCCTCCATATAGCACCCTCTTTGTTGTAACACTCAAGCATACTTTGCCTCTAGGCCACTGCTATAATAAAACTAAAATGAATTCAAGGCCATTTGCTGAGAAAAAGATAGGTTCAAGGTATTTTCACACTTTTTTGCTTGTAACTTTTTCATGTCAAAGCTGTATTTTCCTTTTCCTTCCCTTTGCTATTGTTTTATTATTTCCTTTTATTGGTATAGTATCAATTGAACAACTTCAAATAAATCTGAACTCTTCTGGAAGCCAACTTAAGGCATTGAGGTTTCAAGTTAAAAAAACGAACTCCAAAACCTGTGCATTATTAGGAAGATCCAATTCTAAATCATTTATCAACTCATTTGAAGAGGTTATATAAAAACAGGATGTATTAACTTATTATTTAACTGTTCGATAATGCAAGTGTATTTTGTGGAATTGCCCATATGGTAATATTTTGCAGTGAAAACAAAAAGCCATTATCTGTAACATTATCTGTAAACACTATTCAAAAATAAGTCAGCAACTAAGAAAGCAAGGTTATTGAACTATGCTTTCTCTCTATCATGAAATAAAACTGGTATTCTATTCAAGAACAATCCAATATCTTATGGGTCCCACTGGTAAGCTATCAATATGCAGCTTCTTTAGTTCTTAAGTAGAAGGCAAAATCTTAATAACAAATTGGAAAAGAAAACTGGAAGTGTTGAGAATGTTCATATACCCACCTTAATGGACCACTTACACCCTGGAGAACAATCACAGAACAACTCTCACCTGGGAAAGGTCATCCTCCTACTACTGCATGTGATCATTCACACCCTCCTTAAGCACTTCAGACAGACACTTAGGAAACCTGCACTTCATACACCAGTCCTCAAAGCATAGAATTTTAGTATTCACTCCTTATACACTTTTGTTTGTTCATATATGAGCTACTATCCTGCCCACCATTCAGTCAAATGCACAACTGACCACAGGAAATTTGTGATAATCTGTAAAGCTGCCTAAGCTTCAAGTAACAGTGGTTTTGTTCTTACTTTAAAGCACTTCTCCATTCTTTGTATCATTTCAGCAGAAATGAATTGCATACACTTTCCACAAACATAAGACACATCTGACTCAAGAAATTGTGGCCTGATCTGCACACTTTTTAAAAGCAGTAGTAAGAGCACTTTTCTTTTACTACATAAGAGCATAATCTAAGCAGGCTCCACATCAGTAACTCTCTTTTTAAAAACAGTCAGGCACACGTAATGTATTGACTCTCACTCAAGATGTAGGACTCAGGCTAACATCTATAAGATAGCTGAGTTGTAATCCATTCAACAGAAACTGGTAATGTAGGAATAAGTGATTTTCCAAGTTAGTCTCTTTCTCAGGTCTCTCTAAAGGCAGGACAACATACCATGTCTAAATACCCTCAGGGTGAACGAGAGAAAGCCAAGGCACAGGACAGAGTTTATTTCTGTATGTTATACGCAAAAAAATAATTATTTTTATAGCCTTTTTTCTGATGTGATTTTAGATAATTAGTGCTGAAATTATGAAGTAATACAAATTTATTTGCACTGCTTAATGTAAATTTCCTGTAAATCTTCTACTGTATTAATATGCAAATTTATGACATTAAGTAAGCAGCTAATTATCTCAACTATCTCTGAGTGATTACCTATCTATAAGAAGTTTTAATATTACCACATGAGGATAGTTCACTGCTTGTTTCATATAATTGAAGCCAACACTGGTAAATTGATTAACCAATATTCCTGCACAGCTACAGTAGATCCAATTCACCATTTTTTTAAATTAAATGAACTAAACCTACATCATTTTGGTGGTATTGCAAAAAAATTAAGAATGAAACAAAGATACGATCAAATGTTGTCAATCACAAAATTTAACAACACTGGCTCAAAATCTACTCACTACATAGTTGACCAAAACATCTCACTGTTTTTCAATAAACATTCTAACTTTAATTAAGATTAGAGAATATGTAGAATATTGCTTAGTAAGACTTGATTATTTCTAGATTAATTCCAGATTTATGCCTTAAGACCTGGAGGTACTCTGCTGCAGAAAGAACAAGAAAAGGAAATACTAAGACACTATACCAAATCACTTGCTTTACTCCATTCCATTTTTTAAACAATGTCAAAACATGCAACCCATTTATCAGAAGCTTGCAATGAGCAGTGACTTTCAATCAAGTCAAATGAAGTTCCATCACTTAAGAGTTTACCAGCCCAGTACAACATTTAAAACTGTTTTATTTACTTGTCCTCAAAATTCTTGATAGTTCACAGAAAGCATGTCAGAGATGCTGTCCAGTATAAAAAACAGAGTTCTAAACCAGCACATCTCATGCTGCATCTAGGACACACATTCTGTTCTAAAACTAGCACAGCTGCCTCAGTATCACATAGCAACCAGAAAAGTATAAGTACATCCTCACTCACATTAGAGAAACTCACCTAAGATCTTTGATAGACAGGGTGAGAGCTTTGCATTTGGGTGACCAAAAATTCTAAACAAGACTAAGATACTCAGCAACTCTCTCACTTCTCTCCCAAACAAAAATATAAACCAGCATTATGCAAACTATACTTTTGCTATTACAAACTGATCAGGTTCTTTAACAATCTTACCCAATAACTTGTTATTTGACTCAAGTATCTTATAAAGATGCAGAATGACATACTACAGATGTGAAAACAGAAAATACTTTCCAAGATATTGTAAGCCATCAGCAAACATCACTTCATATAATGAAAGTTGAATTGTTAACACACCGATCTCTGGTGGCATAATTGCATGATATCATAATTTTTGTAAGGTCAGGCTATACTATTATGTGATAAAATAGGTTTATATAAAGTAAAATTTCTGTAGAGGTGAGTTCTCACCATAGGTAAGAGTGCAATAGAAATCATAGAAGTGTATGCTTTTCCATCTTCATTTGATTTAAAAAAATCAAGAACGCTTACAGTAGAATCACTTCAAATTCTTTAAATTTTATATCTGAAGTAAAACATGAAGACTGTACAATCTGTTCATTACTTCAGGGCTGTGACATTTTGTGGCTAGGTTAAGAGTTCATTTGGTTGAAAACCAGTGTTCAGCACTAGTAACTCATGGTTTTATCATGAATCATCTTTTCTAAAAAGACCCATATGCTAGAATCAGATCACTGCAGGACAAACTCAACTTAGAGCTCTAAGATCATGAGGAAGAGTTCAGAAAGATGAAAAGCAGATATATGCATTCTATATAACAAAGGAAGTGACTTAATTTTTAAGTTCCATTTTTGAAAGCCTGGACTTACTATACAGGGGGGTTTTTAATATAAAATGATTATTTGATCTTCCTATGTCACTTCTTGATAGTTTCATATTTTCATTTTAGCACCAGTGTTCAGAGACAGCAAGCAACAAATGCAACATTAAAGCAGCAAAGAAATGCAAAGTTCTGTATTATAATGCTTTCCTTTCCTACAAATTTTTAAAGTTGTAAGTCAGTCACAACTAATTCTACCTACACTGTGCTTGAGTTATATTTTCATCTTTGTAGGTTTCTTCCATTTACTTTTTCTAAATGTTTTCATTAGCTTTGTTTAGGATTCAATGCTAAACTTAAAAGGTACTTCCTTGTTATTTCCCACATCCCTGGCCCCTTAACAGTTTTGCTGGAAGTAAGAGTCAAGTTCATTTTGCCGCTTTGCTGAAGTTCTACAACCAAAATACATTGTTTTAAACAATAAAACACTTTTAGCTATACAGGTTTTCTATACTTGGTTAAATCTTACAGTAAAAACACCTGTAGAATCAGTTCAATTGTAAATGCAGCTTTAGAGATGCAGCCACTAACCAATAACTGTAATGAGAGGACCATCTAGTGGTGACAACCACAATTCACACTCTGCTGTTTTGAAGACACAAGTACACTGTTATCTATGCAAGTAACCAGACAACTCAGTCTTTGGTTCGTTTTTGGTTGTTTTTGTTTGGTTTTTTTTTATTTTTTTATTTATTCCACAGTTTTTATAGTTTCCTTTAATAGTTTCTTCAATTTAGATTTCAACCTACTATGATGAGAATAAATAAACGAGATTGTTGATTGTCTTCATCTGTTCCTGTTGCGAGATCATCTATGTCAGTTCCTCCACATGTGAAAGTTGCTCATAACATCAAATCATTAATCTGAAGACACTAGAAAGAATTAAGCTGCTAGCAACTAGGCTACAACATAGGTTTATCTCACAATTCTCTCCTCAGATAAATCTATAATACCTTTTCTCTTAAGAGACTGTAAAATCACCAGTTGAAAAATGACAATTGTACTTGGTAGATTTTACATCTCCATCACATTTCAGCTAAACAGATTTGCAGTTATACAGACCAAATTGTAACATAAGAGTCTAACATTGCCACAGTCTAGCAGGGACAGAAGAGTAAAAACTTACATCGAAGAAAGCTGACTGAGAATGTGATACACATTCAGTGGTGTTTGTTTCTATATTTTGAACATGTCAAACAATTGCAGAGACATTCTTCCCCAGCTACCACAGTAACAGAAGCTGGGGATAGACTCCACCTCCCTAATGAAGCTGTAGAGAATAGGCACAGGGAGAGGCACACATTTAACTACAACCAACTAAAGGAAGTTTAGTGGAGTGTGATAACCAAATCAAAATATAAACAATAGTAGAGCATTTGCTTCTAATAGCTATTTTTCTTAATTTCTGAAAAACTCTGATAGGACTCTAGGTCAAGCAGTACTCAAGAGAAAAATCTCAGGCAGTTTCTCCTTAAAGACAGGTATCCTAAAGACACTAAACTGTGTTGTAAATTAGAGAACCAGATTCTACTCCAATACAATCTAAATCAAAATTTTATATCATGAAAACTGAAAGTCTGGTCTGAAGAAATCTCTGCCTTTTCAGCACCTGCAAGGATCTAAAGGGAACTGCAGAATTTTCAGCAACTCAAAGTTAAAGAACTGATGGACTGAAACACAGTTCCCTTCTGTACCTTTACGCATACCTTGCTGCCTACTTATGGAACTGTTCCCCAATTTTAGCAGCAGTCACCCTGCCTCAGATTTTCTGTTCCAGCCTCTTTTATGCATCTCTTGCAACCCTATATACCCCATGCTCCATCCCATAATGTAGAAGGTTCTTGAGGACAAGAGAGCTTGCTTGAGCTCTTTCCCCAAAGGATTCCTTATAAAGCAGGAGGCAGCAGTAAGCCTCAGCCACCTTCTTCGCTGTTCAACCTTGCTTTTTTAAAGGAAAATGAAACTTTTTCCAAAGGAATGAGCAGAGGCCAAAGGAGATGTAGGATAGGAAATGGAAACTATGTGCTGGCTTTACAACCCAATTTTCAAAACTCACTATGCAAACTAACAGCATCAAGAGACTAACAGAACACTTGGCATCTCTGTTAAGGTCACAGCTATAGAGCCCACAGGACAACACAGACTGCATCTGCACATGGGTAGAAATCACATTATGAATGATTACAGAGAAAATCTGAATGCCAAAAGGCAAGTATTTTATCTGAGGTAAGAGCAATCGGTAGCGAACTGATCATTTTTGGCAGTATCCATTAAATTGACAGGTAACTGGAAGCAGTCCAACAAAAGAAACAGAGCATTAACCAGATCCCAAATAACTGTTCATCCCAAGAAAGGACACAAAACCCTCAAGAATGTGTTAGAGGACACCAGTACAAATTAGTGTACACAAACTCAATCCTATTTTCCTTCTGTTGATACTATTGACAGAATACATTAACTGGTATGGCTGGGTAGAATGAGTTTCTTTACCACTGAAGGCATAGGATTAAAAGCTCCATAAAACAAAAAAAAAAAAAAGGGTAATCTTCAGCAAGAGAAATCTGAGCAAGACTGAGCAACTTCATGGATCAAGTGCTGTGTCAGCTCCTGCAGCATTCTTTGCTTCCTCAGGTGAAATATTATGTTCCTGGAGGACTTAGATTCACCCTCCTCCCCGACACTCCCAGAGCGTGCTTTCCCTGTATGCATGCTTTCCTCTTTCCGTTCAACTGCCATCCTCCTGTGTCAGCTTCAGTAGCTCTGTAAACATGACCTCTCAAGTGCCTCTTTCACCTTCACATTGTTTCAAGGATGCTTGAGTACAGCAATAAGACGCATATTAGTCACAGCAGTAACAGAAGGCAATAAATACAAAAACCCTCCCTGTGTTTCGTTAGTCCACTTCTAGAGTGTGGTGTAGAAGTCAGACTGTTAGCAAATCAAGCTCACTGCTGCACACTTACAGCACTGCCACCATCATAAATCAACCTCTGCTGAAGGAAAGAGAGACTGTTAGCAGATGGCCAAAAATTCCAGAGAAGCCTGGGGAAGGCAGATAGTAAAAAAAAAAAAAAAAAAAAAATATTTATTTACAGACTGGTTGGCTCTCAATTGCAGCCCAGAACACTGGCCAGAGATGAACACAGATAGTATGGCAGGCCAGAGCAGGACAAGTATCTGTTTACTAAAATTAACAACACTTGAGAGACCTCCTTTGTGGTTCACTCTGGCTGGTCTTGCAAGATGGAAATAAAACCACAACACTCATTCATAAGCCTCAAGGAGAGAACAAGGTATTAAAGATGATAGTTAAAAAAATGAAATAGATTCACTGCAAAAGGCTAGGGACAAGATTAAAAGCACATCCTTGACAAGAAACCTAATCAAACACTCCAGGAAAGCCACATTAGGAAGACCTTAAGCCCAGGAAATCTACCAAAAAACCCATTCTTTCATTTTCCCAAAAACTTTTTCCACTGTCCATTTTGCCTATTTCTCTGATGCTTCAATATACACCTTAGTAGCCTGATATCAGGTACCTGAACATTCACTATAATTTTCCTAGCTTTAGGTGTTAAACAGAAAGCGTCTTCATCTTATGATATGAACATGTATTATTACATAACACAAATCTCTCCCTTCCTTGTTTATTAACATCTTTGACACCTCAAAACAAGACTTGAGGTCATTCTTTTTCCACAACAATAAACACACTAATTTGAACTGGAACATGGGGAAAAAGAAAGCAAAAGGAAAGCAGCTTGACATGCTCGACAGAAGTGCTACTAGAAAACAAGAAAAGTTTGCAGAACTTAGAGGTCCCTCTGCTGTTCCTGCTGCTTTCTTAGGATTGGCCCTCATTTTGACCATCCCAGGTGTTGAAAAGTGTTTGGCTGGCTGACTAAGTTCTAAAGTAAACATTACCTTCCGTCTCCCCAGCTTGCAAAGACATTTTCTTCATTATATCACTTGCATCCCCCCACAGCTCATAAGGTATTTAAGAAATGGGTTTGGCATCAAGATTGAGCTGGTGGTCAGACCTCTACTCAGATCTCCATGGTAAACAAACATGCATGTCAAAAATCCAGAGAATTTATTCTGCAGAACTGCATGGTGGTACAGGGGTATTTGTTTTATCCCCAGTCGTGGTTTAACCCCAAATGGTAACCAGACCACACAGCCACTCACTCACCCCTCCCCTCCCTGGTGGAGTGAGGAGGAGAAACTGGAAGAGAGCAAGCACATGCTTGGAAACTGCAAGATGTCCTTGATCATTTGGCAATGAACAACACCAGGACATCCCCAAACCATTCCAGACAGTCACAGCTCTTAGCTTACTGTCCTGGTTTCAGCCAGGATGGAGCTAGTTTTGTTTTCAGCAGCTCCTGTGTTTTGGATTTAGTATGTGAAACACAGTGACAGCACGCTGCTGCTGTTCATTGCTGCTGAACGATCAAGGACATCTTGCAGTTTCCCAAGCTTTGCTGATGTGCAGGGGCAAACACCTGGGAGGGGCACAGCCAGAAGAGTTGATCTAAACTGGCCAAAGAGAGTGTTCCCCGCCATAGACGTCATGCCTGGTGTGAGGGTCAGCCACTGCCCCTGGGCTCTGGTTCCTTGTTTGGTTCGGTTTCTGTTCATGTTCCCTTCTTGTTATCTTATTTTTGTTTTATTTCGTTCAGGCCTGTGTGTTCGTCTGCTTGTTCCCTTGCGCTCTCTCTGGAACTTGCTGTTCTGGGAGAGCTGTGGGGGAATATCCCTGCTCCCTGACTGCGGCTTGGGACAGGCTGTATCGGTCCTCGGGTGGTGAGAAATTGTGCATTGTTCATTTTGTATATTCTATTATCCTTATAGATTATTATTAATATATTTTTACCAGGACAGCAAAGGAAAAGATAAAGTGTTTTTATCTCAACCCACGAGCACGCGCTTGCTTTCTCTCTCTGTGATTCTCCTCCTCACCCCACCGTGGAGGGGAGGGGTGAGCGAGCGGCTGCATGATCCAGTTACCATTTGGGGTTATATTACGGAATACTTACGATTCCCTCAGTACATCTGTTACTGCAATTCTAGTACAATATGTCAGGAAGCACGCTATTCCCTCTTCTCAGATTTAGGAAACTCCATATTGTCTTTCTGCTGTTAACAGGAATATGCCCATGCCCTGTAACCTTTCCCCTCAAGATACTCATAGCATAGATACCTTCTCACCCGTATGAGCTGACCATTTTTCCCAGGGTGGTTGTGCAAAATTAGTAGATGAAAATCTCTTCAATCAAAATGAGTTTTGGTCAGCTAAATTTAAACCCAGGGACAAGCCTGAGTTTAAGGTAAGACATTGTAGAATTATTACTAGAAGATTATCACAAACATGGAACTGAGGGATTGTCTGCATATATTTGCCATATTGACTCAGAAGACTTTCTGCCTTGGTAAAGCGATACCACTCTGACAACAGTTTAGGGACACTACTTGTGCAGATGACTACCACCCCCCAGTATTGTTAGGCAAACTTTACTTCTGAAGAGAAAGGGCTGTCATGTAGAGCAAACCTAAATGCTTCCAGATTGGAACACAAAAACATTCATATTTGTGTGACAAGTTCAGAAAAGACTGGTATCTATTAAACTCATTCAAAACTACAAACACTCCATAAATACTATTTTCCACTGTTATGTTTTTCCAGTCAAAGTTTAAATATTTTTTTTAAAAGTCTGCATTATATATCTTGAAAGACTCTTGATGTTTTAGGTTCAGAGAACAAAGATATTAACTTTTGTCTTCATCCAGGATAAGCAAGTTGCAGAAAAGCAAAACAGAATTAAAACATAGAAGAAAGCAATTATTTTAGATGTTAAAGTATTTTACAAGGGAAGAGCCAGGGTTTCTGTAATGTTTTATAAAATCAATATTATCCTTGTAAATTCATAGCCTGTTCAAGATGAGAGGAAACAATTATTCTGCATTTAATATTTTGTCTCATTTTAACAGTTATTTTCTATACACATTATATAAAATGTATCACCATTTACAGAAACAGTTTCCTCTAGACAGCAGTATCGTGTTGCCTTTCAAAATTTAAGTTAATCCTGAACTGCCCACTTAAACAACTAATAAAGAATACATATCAAGAAGCTTACCTTTTACACCACCAAATGGACCATAGGTCATATTGCAAGCAGTTCTCTGAAGATTGTGCTCATACATCAGTTTAATCTGATACTGGTTCCCATGTTCCACACTTCCCAAAGTTCCTACAAAAAAGAAAGGGCATGTATCTATAACTGTGATCCAGGCAACATGGAAGTAGTAAAGGAACACCAGTTTAAACAAACTTAAAAACTGTAACTTACTCCTAGTGACTGAGATAGTCAGTGGCTTACACCACTGCTTTCTGTAAAAAAAAAAAAAAAATAAAAAAAAATCACCAAGATACAAAATCCCTAAAGGCCAGAACCAGAAATAAGGTCTCATTATAACAAATATGGTATAAAGACTTAAAAAAAGGCTGAGATTTCATTACTTAGATGTATTTTTCTTCATGTTAGGTGTACCTCCAAGATTAGAAAAAAGCCTGTTAAAAGGGGAATTCTTATGATTCTCTGGTTATTCAGTGAATATACTACATCCAACAGCCAGTGTCAGCTGTAATAGTCTCAAATTAAGCTGTAGCAGTAATTACCTATAAATTTGACAAAATTGTGCTTTGGGCACATTTAGCACTTGCCTTTACACTGTCTGAAATTCAATGCACTGAACAACAACGTAAAGATAAGAAACAAACATAAGGTATCAAAATTTTATGATACACATCATATTCTCTGAAAAGGTCTATATGAACTTTAATTTCCTGACTCCTTCAGGGAACTAGCAGAAACTCAAAAAGTCTTTCTAAAGAAACTGAAGTTAAAGTTTGCCCTCTGATATCAGAAGTCTTTCCTGCACCCCATGAAGAAAACTAAGTTCTTCATCAGGTAGAATAACACTTAAGGACTAATATTAGCAAAAAAAAAAAAAAAAAAAAAAAAAAAAACCACGCAAACACCATACCTTTAAGAACAGTCACATCAGCAGGGAAAAAGGTGTTTTGAGTGAATGATATCTAAGCTAAATCCTACCACAGCTTTAAGTATACAAAGATTATTCCAACACCATCTTAACAACATGCTATGAAAGATTTGCAGCTTATGCTAAATTTTTAGACAATTTCTCCGACTAAAATACAATACAGCTTTTAAGCAATTACCCCTAAAGCAGGCCTATGTTAGGTAAAGGATTGGAACAGACATGAGGGGGAAAAAGCTGGATAAATAACTACTTAAGTAGCAACACCAGAGGAAAAACAAGTTAGAAAGTAGTCAGTCTGTGTATGCTGACTACTATAATACCTATGCCATGCTTTAGTCAGCTCTGAAGGATGCTTTCATTTGTCAAGCAGCAGCACAGCTATTTTATTATGAATAACAGATATAGCAACATGTATAAAGTAAGCAAAAAATCCCACTTTATGAAAGTGCAATTTGCCATGGAAGCATAAAGAAATAATGATCACTATTTCTCAAAGGAGCTTGTTCAAAAGTACCTGTTTAGATGAGAGAAATCACCATTACAGCATGAATGCTTACAAATTAGTATGAAAAGTCTATTAAAGGATTGTAAAACTTCACTTTATTATTAATTAAACGCTTAAGCCATGTAGACTATACAGCAGGTTATAACCAGAAAAAAATTCTAGACTGACATTGTCATATGCCATTAATGCAAATTTTAAAATAAGTTGTTTTAAAAACATTGTACCAGTAGGCTACAATCCTAAACCAAAAGCACTATTACAGAGAAGTGAAAGCATGAAACTGCAGTAAGTCTCAAAGTATCACCCCTCAAAGACCAATTTTACAGGTGCCCCCAGGTAAGATAACTAGAAGGCAAACAGAATCTGGAAAGAGCATGTGTTTGTAACCTATCTGCCTACAAGGCTGTGAAAAGGAAGCAGGCTGCTTCTACAAGAAAAACATGGTCTGAGAATGACAGAAGCCACAGCTGTCCCTGTACAGAGAAAATGAACAATGTATAATTGTCTTGGATTTTCAAGATGGGGGTACAATCAACAGAACTTTTGAATCTGTGCTTTCAGCATATATTAGAGAGAATTCAATGCACAGAATAGGTGTTTTGTGACTTGCTTCTTTACATACTGAGAGAACACAGTACTTCAAATTTCCAGATAAAGGCAGTACAAGAAAGAGTATTTAAGAAAAAACATAGTAGTTGCAAGTCCTCACCAGTATCTTCTCTCAGGCTATGTTACCAATGTCCTGGCTTTCTAAGAAATTATCTGGATTTCTGAGTTCAGAAATAATTACATTGACTTCAGAAATAATTATTTCCTTTTTAAAGAGCTACGTAAGTTGTCATTAAACAACCATTTGTTCATTAGCACCCCCTCCTAAAACTGTAATGAGAACTAGATGTTCACAAGCACTACCAACCACAGACCATCACGCTCATCACAGCATCTCAAGCACTGAGCAGACCAGCAAATCTCTTAAGCATTGGGAAATATCTAGACCTAATCACTAATGTTTCCTCTTCATACATGTGTTTGAGTGGGAGAACATGACTGCAGCTCTTCAGGGATGACAAGCAAACACTGTATATACCAAGTTTAGCATTTAACCTAATCCAAACTTCTGGATACACTTAAAACCACTGGAAAGTTTGTATCTGTCAACTAACCTGAAACAGCATATACACAGAGTTTTCGGCAATGTAACACAGCCAGATGAAGTCCTTCAGTACCACTGTAGGGAAGGTTAAAAAACACACTGTTTTCAGATAAAATCCAAGTAAAATGCATACAGGATAAAATTAAAGTAACATGTTGAAATCACTTTCAGGTAGGGGCCAAATTCAAAGGTTTGGTGTTAGATGCTAGGATAAAAACTCAGAAGCACTAACCTTCCTAAATTCATACTGCAGTATTAGTTAGTTTCAAAATTGAAATGAATCCTTTAACATATTTTCAGAAATAAATATGAAGAGCAAGTCAACTATTTTTCCAGTTTAGCCTGAAATTCATTTCAAATGAAACGTTAATTCTTCCAAAAAACAAATGGATATGAGTATCATCACTCCAAATAAGTACTATTCAGCAACTGCTTACATTACATTTTTTAAATTCACTTTTGTACCAGCTGCATGGAACCAAAATTAAACTATAAGGCAGAAGGTAAACTTAGACTCCGATATTCACGTTCTTCTTTGCCCAAAACTAAGTAGTACTTCCTGCAGAGAAAGTTCTTGTGCTGTAACTATAGAAAATGGTTTAGATCATTTCACAGGGTAAGAATTCCTGCGCAGGGTCACTCCATGCATGCTCGAATAAAGGAATAACAGTTTCCAACTGATGCAGGCCTTTCAGCTTGTGGCCTTTGGTCTCAGAGTACAAGCCTTTCCCATGGTTAGTACGGGTTTTTCTCTCATTTTTTAAATAAATTCATGCTACAGTATTAGAAGTTAATTTCAAAATTAAAATTAATCTTTTAAGATGATGTATTTAATTGGCTGTAAGAGAACCTACTTAGGAGAACTTTATTTTTAAAATGAGTTTAAAATGAGCAACATTTCCTGTTGCTGACTTACGAAACAAATTTTCCAACTTCCACCTGCAATATTGGTTCTCGTAACTGCACTTCCAAGAGCAAGTCTTCAGGTTGTACTCCATCTCCAGGTTTCACAGGATGTGGATTGAAGATTCGGAGATATCCCATATAACTGCCCACAATAACTTTATCTATAAACAAAAAAAAAAAATAATCAAAGGAGACTACACAGTACAGTAGCACATATGGAATTCAATTTGCTGCATAAGCACTTCAAAGAATACCCTAAAAAGAGTATTTACATGATTCAGCAAATGTTGATTATGCTGTCTTCTAAGTTAAGTTCAGCAAATAGCTTTTTTGCAAATTCATGAAAACCTGTCAGCAAAGGGTTCAATATGGCAATTATCACAGTGGTTGCAGTGACCACTGTTACTATTCCATCATTTTAGACTGACGTCCACACTTCAAGAGTCCTGTTCTGGTTTGGAAGAATACTTTGAACTTTCAGCTTCTGCATCTTGGATTTGTGTATACACATACCACACCAGTAGAAGTGCGAAATTTTAAAATCAGGGCTGATGACATTTATCCAAATGCAAACCGAAGCCAGATAATTACTACCTCATGTCAATAAAGCTGGGCCTTGAGATCGTCTGCTCTTGAGATAGATCCCTTATCTCAAAGAGGAACGCAAGAGTTATTTTGGAATTAGTATTTTAAGCAAGTAGGCATTTGGTTGTTAGTGAATAACGAAGAATTATTAATGAGAAAACCCCAGAGGTGCCTCCCATGATAACAACCAATAACCCAAGTTGGTTGCCAGTACTTATTTCCGCTAGATATAGGTCATCATATCAACACAGATCAGAATCAAAACCAATAAAACTTATCTACAATCAGGAGAACATGCAAGTACTCCTAAACCAAGTTCACCAGGCTCTAAAGGCTTGGCATAGTTCCCCCATGTGAAAGGCTGAGAACAGCTGCTTGCTTCCTCTCTTCTTCAGCCACAAAAAACTTGCACCCCCAAGTCCCGCATTCAGAGAATACTGACTGCCTTCCCCATTCATCTTTTCAGTAATAAGTCTTCCATTAGCAGTAAACTAAATCTATTTTAGTTAATAATTCCTTAAAAATACTTAAACTTAAGTGAGGACATTTTGACCTGTGGTTAGGCAATTGCAACCAGCTGATTC
>JMFS01030543.1:0-12134 GCA_000699545.1 Podiceps cristatus | reverse complement strand
GGGGGGGAGGGATTGGGGGGGGTTGTTTGTTTTTGTTCGAGGTTTTTGTTCGCCTTTTTTTTAATATAAAAATTATACAGGCAAACTAGTAGGACCATAAGGTTGATCTATATTCATTCTCAGTGTTGATTCCTAGCATCCCAAAAGTCATGCATATGTGTGCATGTATGTGTATATCTCCCTCAGAATAACTATCTTTGGTTTGTTTCTTTCTCCCATGAAACTGTCAACAGGTTAATAAGCATAATTCAGAAGATCAATGAGTAGCAACTCTGAGATAACAAAACACTGTATAAGTACTTAGGTGTGCCTGTGGAAATATTACTTGGTGAAAAGAGGGAAGATGAAGTGTCAGTTCTCAGAAATATTGCCGTAATATGAAGTTGGATGTTTCTAGATGCTAAGGTGTATTTTCTAAACTCCACTTTTAGTCCAGTTTTTATTAGATGATGATTCACAATTTTATATATTGGATGCAGGATCCATATGAGTTGTTCTCGTTCTTTTCGAATCAAGAAAATATTTTTATTTTTGTTTTTGTTTTACTTTGTTTTGTTTTGTTTTGTTTTAATTACCTAATGGTATTATTTAATTTTTATCTCAAAGTAGGGTCATGGTAACATGCTTTTTGTTGTTGTAGTTGCCATATTACATTAAGAATTATGAATAGGCTGGGGAGTACGTTTTAAAGCTATTGTTCTAGATTATGTTTTACTAAGATTCTTGTGAAAATATTTGTTCCTTTGTCTATGACTGAATCTAATAGAAAAATTTTTAAATACCACTTTCATTAGCATAATGATCTCAAGAGATCATAGAGATAATGTTGATTCAGGTTCCAGTTGACTTTGATCAAAACTGTGATCTTCAAGTAAGTGTAGATAGTTTCTAAAAGCAATGGGGAATACATTAAATAATAAATAAATGCATTTTTTCAAGCATACAGAAAACTGGATGTCCTTAAGAGTAAGTATTCACAGCCAGACATTTCTTTTCTTCTTTTTTTTTTTTTTTAACTCAAATAAAATATACCATATTTAACAAAGGCTTAAAAGCACACAAAACACATTTCATGTGAGAAGAAAACTCACTCAATTTCATTATTTTGTAATATTGAATAAACCTGTATAGACAAGTTTTTAATGTATCTGTCAAACTTACTTTATTCTGTTTTTTAAAAAAAAAAAAAAAAAAAAAGATTAAAAAACACAACAGCTCCTGAGTTTTGGAGTATAAATTGATCTCTACCTTTCAGTCAATGAATCCATGTGCTAGGTTTATGCATGTAGTGTCTTGCTTGAGGATTTTGCTATTTGTATGTACTGACTGTGAAAGAGAATAGGCATCACCAGTTCATGTGTAGCAAATTCTGAATCAAACAGGCATCAGTATATTCTTTTTGATCTTGCCATAGACAACAAAGATCATTCTATGCTTAAATGATTTGATAAAGACTGACCCTTTGGCAATGTGATGTGAAGAGATTATCTGGGATTTGCTTTGTGAGAGAAGATTGCCTAATGAGTAGGTTATTGAATGAATCACAGTAGCATTTAGTACTGATAATGGATTTAAACCCTGAGTTATTCAGATAAAGCAGAGAATCCCACTGCCTTCTCAACCAAATATGTATGTGAGGTTAATATTCTAATATTTCTTGATAGGATATAGCTTGATTTAGTTCAGTGCAGAAGGAAAGGAGAAAAAAAAAAGCTGCTAAAACCAATTAAAAGTTCCTAATATTTCATTGTTATAAAATTGGCTATGAGATAGCTGTTATAGCAAAACTTAACTTACTTTCTCCCTCAAAGCTCCATTCACAATTGGTAGTTCATATACAGACATTTTGGAAAGTATAAAAGATGCTACACTTAATTTTAAATTATTTATGAATTCATTTTTGTTGTTGCCTTTAAGATAAGCAAGTACTATAAGCATATGATCTGACTGGCTTTAGTGGCAGGTGCTGCTCTGATAGAAACAAAAACCTAAGGGCACATTGAATATTCTGCACTGAGGCCCTCTGTAAGCCACTTAAAGCAGTAGTTTGAAGGTCAGAAGAACACTGCATGAAGAATTAACCTACATTCATAGGTATAAGTGACAGATGTTCCTGACCTGCCTTAAATATAAGCACGGGCAGCTTATATCAGAAATAGAAGGCAAGATCATGTTTTCCTTTTTATTTCTGATTTCTTTCTCTTGCAATTCGAGGCAGTGTTTGTGCGTTGCTCTGCAATTCTGTATATGGCTGTGTTGAAAACACACAAATTAGTCCTTTTCTTGTGATATTTAAGAGAGAACAAAATCTGTGTTGATGGTATACATTAACCTGTGGAACATATATAGAAGCCCACTGAAATAACTGGCACTATATCCTTACTTTTAACATTGGTTTGTTCTGTTCTTCTATGATAGGTAGTTAATGAACTAAGGCCCAATGCCAGACCATATTGAAAACCAGCAGTTACTGTCTTCAAGCTTATAAAAAAACAAATTAAAATATGAGGTCTGGGATTCTATTTTCTTTTCTTTCTATCAATAATATTCACTCATTAAAAAAAAAAAAAAAAAAAAATAACAAAAGTCATTTTCCAGTAATTTCTTTAGTGTTACCTTATTTATTTGTTTTAAAGATAGATATAAAACATCTTTCTGTAAATATATTTGCCAAATATTCTGGAGTATGGCCAAAGACAAAATGATCCTGAGCCTCAGTGACAGACAGCATTATTTAGTTATACCAATAACAGAAAAATATTCCATGTCAGTAAAATTTCCTCCCACAGCAATACTTCTTTTCCATGTATTCTAACAGGCACTATCCTGAAGGTAAACACTGTTTTAACTGATTTAATCTGTTTAGGAGTGAAGAAACAGGAGGAAGCCTGTCTTTGAGAGAGAATTCAAGTAGGTATCAGAAATGTCGCAATAAGATCAATGAGGTTGAGACACCATCATCTCAGGGACGCTCTCAGAGACCTCTTTGCCAGACCTTTCTCCTTTCAGCTGCTGGAAATGGTGGAGGCATTTGAGCAGTCATTTCCCAGTAATCCCATTTAATGCAGGCAGAGAATCATCCTGCACCTTTGGTAAATTTGCAGGTGGGTTTTTCCTTTGGACCACCCAACATTGTCCCATCTCTACTGTCATGAAGTTTTAATGCTCGCATGAGTGGGAGTGCAGATAGTGCAGTGATCATTTCTTTTAACAGTCTCACTCAAGACATTCCTTTGTAATGACACAGTATATTCCTTTCTACTAAAGATTTTTGAACAGCTTAAAAACTGAGGACATTTGGGTATATGAAAGACTTCTAACTATTTAAGTTTCATACGCTTTTCCAAGTAGACCTGCACCCATGAAAATGCTGAAACATGTTATAACCCATCTAAAGGATTCTGCACTCTTCCCCCCACCTAGAATTTAATAAGGGCTAAGAGAAGAGTAGTTTGAATATGTTTCTACAAAATTACTCTTAAAATAATGTATAGGATTGACTAGAGGATAATTTTATTTATATAGTTTTTAAACACAAACTTATAGATTTCTGTTACATTCTGCATACATGTACTTTTCTAGTATGTTTCAAAGATAGTAAATAGGAAATAGCAAAATTATAACTTTTTATTAAATTCTAGACTACTTCATCATAAAATTAAAATTATTGCAACCAAGTTAATTTTAAAAAAGAAGCTTTCTGAAGGATCACTAATGTTAACCAAAGCCCTGAGAAAGAAATGCACCAAGCCATAAGGAATAAAAGTGGTCTCGCATTAAGAAGACTGCCCTGGAGGAAAGATGAATTAATCTGATTCACTCTGAATTAGACAGATTTGGGTGTTTATTGAATTGAGAAGAATGTAGCAGATTGTATATTTGAGCATGCGGCATTCCCACTATATGAGAACAGTAAAGTACACATAAGGTGTACATATTTGATGAAGGACAATGTTGGCTTCTACAACCTCAGAAGATGTAAGAAAGGAAGGATTGACAAATTTTTGACCGTCAGATAAGAGCTGCCTATGATGAGAGAGTTCTTAATTTTCAGCCCCCTTCCTCTATGTTACATGCATTAGAGAGATACATCTGAAGTGCTGCTATGGGAAGCACATTTACTTATTTAATATTGTGTGCTAAGAATAGAAAGTTAATTGGTCCCTGGAGCACAAAGGATTGAAGTTCACAAAGTGGTAGTCATGTGAAATGAATAAAATAAAACAAATAGAAAGGAGAAAAATCCAAGGGTAGAAATTTCATCAGAAATATTTAGGTTTGATATTAGACAATAAATTTCTAAGCACTAGAATAATCTCCTTGAGAAAACTGAGAATAAGATGGTCCAATTCTTCTGAGTAGTCTGTGAGACGAAACAGTTGACATCACTCCTCAACTTGTTCTACGTCCCCTTTTTCCATAATCCTGTGTCATAGAACATCTCTTCTGTAGGTGCTTAACTTTCATTAGCCACAGATCTGGAAGAGGCCTTGTGGAGAATAAGTCTTATATAGGGCAATGCATTCTTTAAAATATTATCATGGACTCAAGTTCGTTATTCAACACTAAATTACCTCATTGAGAAGAATTAAATTAAGAGACTTTAGAAGGGAAGAAAATATGCATATGTAACACAGAAAAGATGAGGCACAATAAGGAAAAGAGAAAAGCACCCACGCTATTTTGTCTTTTTATACAGTGCCATTTAAAACACTCTGGTGACTGAGATTGTTTCCTAATGTGTGTTTAAACAGTAATTACTTCAGTGCTGGCAGTTTCAGTTTTGGTCTTAACCCAACCTTTTATTACATTATCCAATAACCAGGTTACGACCACGTAAAATGTGGTAGCTCAAGGAGCTTGAAATGTATGAACAAAGCCTGGACACTAAATGAACCCCAATGAATATCTCCCATGCTTTAGTTGTAGCAATAGAAGCAAAAGCAAGAGCATGCTGTCTACTACATGATAGTTCATACTTGTTTAATGGGCGAGATATACTTCTAGTTTAGTTGATAGGGGGTAGCTATGTGGGGCTTACTTCCTTCACTGTAACTTGTTCTGTTTGACAAAAACGCATCTATGTATTTTGTTACAAGTTAATTTCCTTTTATGACAAGGTCATCCATCTGGTTGACCAAGGGAAACCAGTAGATGTGGAGGGTTTGGATTTTAGCAAAACTTTTGATATTGTCTCTCACAGTATCCTTCTGGATAAACTGTCAAGCACACAGCTAGACAAATCCGTAATACATTGTGTGAGGAATTGGCTAACAGGTCAGGGACAAAGAGTTATAGTAAATATGGTTACATCAGGCTGGCAGCCAGTTACCAGTGGGATTTCCCAGGGCTTAATTTTACGGACAGTTCTCTTAAATGTTTTTATAAATTACCTAGATGCAGGAATCGAATCTACATCAATTAAGTTTGCCATCAATACTCAACTAGGAGGAGCTGTGGACTCCCTCGAGGGTAGAGAGGCCTTACAGAGAGATCTGGATAGACTAAAGATCCTGGCAATCACCAACAGTATGAAATTTAAAAAGAGCAAGTGCTGGATTCTCCACCTGGGACAGGGTAATCCTGATTATTCATAAAAACTGGGGGAAGAGAGGCTGGAGAGCAGCCCTGTAGAAAGAGAACTGGGGCTCTGGGTTGATGGCAAATTGAATATGAGTCAACAGTGTGCCCTGGCAGCCAAAAGGGCCAACCCTGTCCTGGGGTGCATCAAGCACAGCACAGCTAGCTGGTCAAGGGAGGGGATTGTTCTACTCTGCACTGGTGTGCCTCCACCTCAAGTTCTGTGTGCATTTTTAGGTGCCTCAGTATAAGGGCATTAGACTATTAAAGTGTGTCAAGAAGAGGGTGACCAAGGCCTCAAGGTCAAGACTTATGAGGATTGGCTGACGTCACTCTGTTTGTTCAGCTTGGTGAAGAGAAGGCTGAGGGGGTGACCTTATTACAGTCTACAACTTCCTCAAGGGGAGGTGCTGATCTCCTCTCTCTGGTGACCAGCGATAAGACACAAGGAAATGGAATGAAGCTGCATCAGGGGAAGTTCAGATTGGGCATTAGAAAAAAATTGATTGCTGAGAAGGTGGTTAGTCACTGGAACAAGCTCCTCAGGGAAGTGGTGACAGCACTAAGCCTGTCAGAGTTCAAGGAGTATCTGGATGATGCTCTTAGTTCTATAGTTTAGTTTTAGGCAGTCCTGTGAGGAGCAATGAGTTGGACTCAATAATCCTTATGAGTCCCTAACAGCTTGAGATATTCTATGTTCCTAGGTTTAATATGGTAAAGTTTCCTTCTTTACCTACTGAAGCATCTCATTCATGAATATGTGTTCTAATAAAGAAGAGCACCTATTCTCTCTAGTTCAGTCTACAAAATGTTTGCTTGCATCAGACATATTTCTCCCATCTCCTACTCAAATACCAGTTGTTGTCAAAATAATAATACTTAAAAGTGCATTTACTTGCAACTTCATATTCTTTAATGCTTCACTGTTTTACTTTTTGTATCTTGTCTCTGGGGCTCTCTTCCTTTGTAAATAATGGAAATGAAGATTGCTATATGATTTTGAAAAAATTGAAAAGTTTCTATCTTTGTATTCTTCCTCCAATTTGTTGTCAAGTGAAGAGATGTTTCCATTGATTTCTTCAGTTCCTAGATGTCTGAAAGTGACAGATCATGAAAAGGATAATCAACGAACTGCATGAATACTTGTGTCTTTTTAGGGGGGAAAAAAAAGAAAAAAAAAAAAAAAAAACAATAAATGAAAAAGAATATGTAAAGAAGAGTTATGAAGTATAGGATAGAGGGAAATTGCTGCCAAGGCAGCAGTAACAGGTAGCATATTTATTGAAGTATTAATGAATGACCAGATAAGATATATTTGAATAGCAGCATTTGCTGTCATTCCAGGCAGCAATAACTTTTCCACATTCTTCCAACTCACTTTTTTTGTTGGCATTTGTCACGTGTTCTGATTCACACAAGTTGCACCAGTACAATTCAAAGTGATAAAGATTCCTTCTTTTCTCACTGAAAGCCTTTGTTTGTGTTTGTGTGAAAACACATGATAGTAAACAAGCATGTCTATTTGCTCTTCTTAGCCTAATAAATGTATTCCTGTGCTTACCCTGTTCCACCTCTTTACAAGTTTGTTTTTTGTTTTTTGGGTTTTTTTACTAGCTAGTATTCTAAGGTTGAAAATGTTTTTTGCTGCTGTAGTCTATAGGAAAATAGAATTTTCATTTCTTTGTTTTTGATTTTTATATTTTCTACACCAAAATAGAATAAGCTATCTGACTTTATTTTGAAACTCATGCTAAGTGCAGCGGGAGATAATATGTTTTGGACTGACACAATTTCCAGTAAAAGTTTCAGATGGACCATCACAGAAAGCCTTCTGTTGCATCATAAAATGAATGTTTCAAATTTATCATCTGTACAGGCATTTCTGTCATCCATTATTAATATTCTGTCAGGTTGAGAAGGTAGCACAGCTTGGCCATTCAATCTTTCTCTTACACACTAATACTTTTAGCCTGGGTGAAAATTCATACAAATGATGAAGAAGGTCTTGGTACTGTTCGAGATATTGTCAAGCAGAAACAGACTGAGGTGGCAGGTTATTTAATATAGTGTCTTGGTTAGCTATCTGATACATGCACTGTCTATATGACTACTGTATGTCCTTTGTAGGTTAGAATCGCTTGAGACAACTGTTGAGACATAGAGCTTGGTTTTGTAAAATGTAACTACTCACACATAAAAATAAGAGCAAAGGAAAAAAAAAAAAACTGCCTGAGCTGGTAGCATTTTACACCTCTACTTTATTCATGGCTTGATTCTTTCTTACCTTGTTGTGTAATATTTTTGTACTCATTTTTCATTGATGTAATGGAAGAGAATAAGTGTTTTGGATGAGTCAAATTTTACTTGACAAGAAAGGAACCTTTATTTCATTTTCAAACACCTTGAGAGAAAACAGCAAAATAGTGAGATGAGGCTTGGATTAACCTCTCCAATTAGGAAAAATCCAGTTTATCCCGTCATTTAATTCAGGCAATAATTGCATGAGTACAGGATTCATGCAGGATAAGGAAGATAGATAGACTTTCAGTTCCTTGTTATTTTTGGAGACCTGAACCTCTATTTTCTATTTCCTAGTAAAGCTAACTTCAAGGCTTTAAGTAATATTGTTGTGGGTTACTTTGTCTTCTCTGATAAACCTCTCTCAGTCTATTCATACAGGATAACTGAATACAGCCAGTGACTAAGAGTTTAAGCATTTACCTAGTATGTAGGATATTTATAACCTTCCTCCCAATCCAGCAAGTAATTTCAGAATTCTTTTTAGAAAAAGTAGCAGAAGAGATTGAAAACAAGCTTCCTCAGAGTACCCTGGAGCACTCTTAAAAATGAATTGTATGGCTTCAAATATTTGTGCTACATCACCAAGGAAAAATAGTGGCAAGTAACCCCTTTTTCAGGTTTGTGAACTTATCTTACTTCCTTTTCTTTTTTTTTTTTTTTTTTTCCCCAGAGAAAATTGTTGCATCCAGTCATTTTTTCAAGTGGCTCCAAATCCTACAAAACCCCCATTTTTGAGACAACACACTGTTCATCCTTGTTTGCACCTTCATCCACCTGTTCTGAAAAGTGGTATCAAAGCTGGAAAAAAACAACAACAATAACAAAATAACCTCTATCCCCCCAAAAAGCCACCCTACCACCACAACAGCAATAAAACCCGTAGTTTTACCTAGGAAAATGAAGTGCTCCTGATTGAAATGTTCTTCTGTACCCTTCAGATGAAGTTTGCCTTCCCAAATGAAGTCCCAGGCAAGCAGAAAGTCAGAGAGGAAAAGTCATGCTGGATGCTGTGTTTTGAATACGTCACAATGAAGTGCTAAATTTATTAGGTGGACTGAGGAGAAAAGTTTAGGTCAAGAAAAAGGATAACAAGGAGGGGGGGAAGTAAAAGAAGTAGTCGTATGGAAAAATAAGTTTGCTACTAGGTCTAGTAAACAGCACTACATTTATTTTACTCCATAGTAGGATGAGACGCAGACATTGTTCATCATTCTTTCCTTTCCAAACATCCTGATCCCTAAAGCAGGGCAAGGCAAGGCAAGGCAAAGCAAGGCAAGGTGAGGAAGGGAGTGTATCAGACTAAAGCATGACGTACTTTAACCATGTTACCAAGTGGGCAGACCTCAGGGCATGTTTCAGTCAATGTCTATGTGATGTTTCAATGCCACCCTAGGTTTTTTGTGAAAGTATACTTCCTTTTCTGATTAATTCCTCCCTCCCTCCCTCCCTCCCTCCCATACTTTGTTTTTATCTAAGGCAACAGCTGAGCCAAAGCAAGGAGAAGAGTGATCAGTATTAGAGACATTCTTTTTACAGAGACCCATGTCATTCCTATTTTTCAGGTAAAAGATACATCCCAGCTTATAGATTTTAAACATCTGTTTTTCATAAATGTACAGATAGTTTTCAAAATTTATAGTAAAGGAAATAATTTTGCAGATATTTAGCCTTTATCCCATATGACAACCATTAACATCATGCCTCAAACATGTTTCAGAGCCTTTTTTGCTGCCCTACTTCCTCTTCAAGCACAACAGAATGAGCCAGTATAAATGTTACCTTTAAATCCAAAGGTATATTAACTGCTATCTTCTCTTACCCGGCACACTTTATTACGATCAAAATCCTGTTATAAGCAAGAGGGAACTAGCACACAGAAGGAAGAATTTATTGTAAGTCTAATTAAAATCTTAACAATCTAATCAAAACACAATAGTTATGACAGTACTATCCTTTACAGTCCAAATTAATGCAGAAAAGCCTCATTAACAATACTGTTAAAAGCATTATAAAAGAACATTTACCAGTCTCTTTCTCTTTTCTCTCATGTAATGCTCACCCTTCCAGTGTCCCTCTGGGTCCCAAGACTGATGGTTTCAGTCTTTCTCAGGAAGAAGAGGGAAAGGTACTGGGTGGGTTTGGTGTAAGGAGTGGTGGTGTTTACAACAAATTATTGGCATCCTGAGATCCTTATAAGGAGGAGTTTGAAGAAGGAGCTTCCTCTTCCTTAGTCTTGTGTCAATTTTAAACCTTTTAACACAACCCACTGTCTTCCCATCAGTTCCCAGTTGTCATTGCTATGAAGGGCTGCTGTTTGTCACCCACTGATTCCCAGCCTTTGTTAAACTGATGCTCTGCTGGGGATTGCAGGGCAAAGCTAAAACAGGAGAGCCCATAGGCACTGCTCCTCTGGCCAGCTGCTAAACCAAGCTGAACCCAGCTGGCACCACAGCAAGCCCAGAGAAGCCTTGAGACCCTGCACTGCTGGGGCAACGCAAAGCTTGCAACCTCTTACTAGTCATGGTGAATCATATTTACTGGACTACATTGTGAACTCTTGATCAAGTATTACTTGAGAAAGAACCAGCTGTCAGAAAGCACTACTGTGGCAGGTTCCTTGTAGTGAGACAGACACTTCATCACTTCTCCAAGTAACAGGAGAAGCGAAGTAGTTGGTATTTGTACGGTTATTGAATATTTTGTTGCAGCTCCTCCTGTAAAGCTGACCAAAAATGTAGGTTAGCACTGTTGCTGATGATGACTTTTTTGGTCCTTGGGATTTTCTCGGTAGCACAATTTTTGCCTCTGTATTATGTCTGATAAGATAGAACAAGAGACGTGTATTTTTTCCGAGTTGCAACAGTTAATGTGAACTGTCAGCCTGCAGCTGTTAATGTTAGCACAGCTTTTGGCAGAACAAATCTTCAGCTAATGCATACAGTATAAGGGTTTGAGAGGTTTAGAGGACAGTCAGCAGAGAATTTAAACTTATTTTATTTTTAACTATGATTTTTTATCTTTAAATGCCAGATTAATACAGTCTTATAAATCATTGCATAAAAGGTAAACATTGCATAGCTGTTATTCTTCCTTTGAAAATTAAGATTTTTGCTTCAAGAGTTATTTAGAAAGTAATTTAAAATTCCCTAATTAAATTTAAGCCTTCATGTTGAGGTTTTTTCTTCTTTCTTTTTCTTTTTCCTTCTTTTTTAGAAAACATTTGGAGAGGCTTACCGATGAAAGCCAAGTTTCTTGAAATTTGTAAATGAGATGATCGATTTCTGTTTCTAAGGTTTCCAGGTAGTATATGGGGTTTTTTTCATTTTTTTCATTTTTGTCCTGGGTTTTTTTTCATTTTTGTCCTGAAATGTTTTGCCACCTTTGGACAATAGAACCAAAAGTTCAGACAAACTCCTTGAAATTGTTAAGCAAAAGTGATTCTTCACTGAAAGTCAGCATACATCAATGAATTAAAAAAAAAAAAAAAAAAAAAAAAAAAAAAAAAAAAAAAAGAAGAGAACCAAGGTGACACCTGAAAGCACCTTGGGTTGCAGGCCCCAACCTCAGATGATGCACTTGGCTCACTATCTTCCTCAGGAAGGGCAAGCAAGAAATAATAACTCCTGGCTGCTCCTGACTCTAGAGTCAGAACAGGAAATTAAATGAGCTTTTATCAGAGTAAAGAAGAGGCAAGATTTTTAGTATAAGATTATGGAAAATCTCAGACATGTTTTTGGGGGATGGTTTTTCACCTGTAGTAAACACTTTAGTCAAATTTTGAGAACTATAATAAAAGACATTTTTATCTTTTTCACTGAAATGAGAAAGGCCTGTTCACTATTTAGAAACATAGAAACATAGAATGGTTTGGGTTGGAAGGGACATTAACAATCATCTAGTGCCAACTCCCCTGGCATGGCAGGGACACCTCCCACTAGACCAGGCTGCTCAGAACCCCGTCCAACCTGGCCTTGAACACTTCCAGGGACAGGGCATCTACAGCTTCCCTGGGCAGCTTGTTCCAGTGTCTCACCACCCTCATGGTGAAGAATTTCTTCCTAATGTCTAATCTAAATCTACCCCTTCCAGTTTAAAGCCATTCCCCCTCATCATATCACTACATGCCATTCTAAAAAGCCCCTACCCAGCTTTCCTGTAGGCCCCTTCAGGTACTAGCAGGTTGCTATAAGGTCTCCTTGGGGTCTTCTCCAGGCTGAACAAGGCCAACTGTCTCAGCCTGTCTTTATAGGAGA
>JMFS01030536.1:0-29740 GCA_000699545.1 Podiceps cristatus | reverse complement strand
CCAGTACGGACCCCTGAGGGACACCACTCGGGAATCTTCCATAGCTTCTTTTGAAATATTTTTCCTTTATATCTTTCATCTTCAACCCTTGACTTAGTTTTTGTATTGGAATAAACATTCAAGGATAGTAAAACTTGAGGAGGAAGAGTTAGGGCGGAAGGTTAGTAAGGTGGTCATAGACACACCAAGTGATGTGTGGTTGATGCTTGATCTGATGCTGCTCCTGACACTGGTTCCCTGGTTACCGTTTTGGTGACCTCTTTCTGTAAGCTTTCCTGTCTCCTGTGCCATTTCTTGCTATAGTCATTTTTGACCCTACTTTATGGAGTGGAAGGTAATCAGTCACTTTACTGTCAAATTTGATTTTGAGTTGGTCATTTCAGTTAGATACAAGTTGCTATGTGATGGTGCTTTGCGTGCTGCTTTCTGCGGGCAGACTAAGGCTTTCTTAAGGCCATAATGAAGGGGAAATGCACAAAAAGAAGCGGTAGCTTTAAAATTGCATTCTTGTGCTTCTAAATTGTGTTGAAAATACACGAAAGAGGCTTACTTTTTCTTCAAGGAATTAGTTGTTTGGCTAATTCTGGTGAAAGATGAGCTATTACATAAACACTGTCAGTATGCGTGGCTGGCCTGAATGTTTTGTAGAGTCATCACGGATAGAACATCTTTTAATATTGTGTGCTGTAGTTATACAGGCCTGCTTTGGTAGTTTGACAGCTCTCCCCCTTTTCACCCCCCCCCCCCCCCCCAGTCTATCTATAATTAGTTTTGTTTTTCTAAATAGTTAAGTGACTTCATTTTCCTGTAGTTGTCTGCTTTCTTGCTCTACTTTGGCTGCTGTAAGGACTGCCGCACTGGCTGGTTTTGCTACAGCTGCTGTGGTCTGTGCAGTCTGCTCAGGCATGCCTTTGTATGCTGTATGCTGACTCTGAAGGCTGGCAAATTTCTTTTTCAACAGGCAAGTTAAGGTTTACTAGTGTATTTGCTACATTCCGTTTTTTGCTTTTCTTCTGGACATGCTGCTTGTAGCTCAACAGGTAGACTATGCTGTCTGCTTTTTCCGATCTTTACAGCGCAGAATCCTTTTTGCAAAATCCTTTTGCTCTTAGACATCACATATGTTTCAGCACTGTCTTTTAATAAACCAGATGATAGTGTCTGGCACAGGAAAAGAGAGTCTAAAGCTCACTTCACCTGTACTGACTGACTCGCTATGCTCAGTGAGACTTTGAGTTGAAAGTGCGTTCATTGGATCAGTGATTGAAGTTACTGTTTTGGTTTTTATTGACTTAATCAGCTTGCTCCTAGAGACTGAAAGAGATTCTCATTTCTTAATTGTGGTTATGCATTGAAAGGATTTTCTTTTGTTGGATCCTTTATGAGATTAGTTTTAATTTTTTTCTAATGTAGGCTTCACACTTGGAAGCCAAGTTCTCTTATGATAGAAGTAGGCTTTTAATAGAATTCTGTTGTTTACTGTTGATGCCTGTTTGAGGGAATAAAAGTGCTGATTTTCTTTCCATCAGTACTAGACTTCTACCATGCACATTATATGGGATGTTATTGACCCAGCAGATGTTTTTACTTTACTTAAAGTAGTGAAAGGAGAAACATGTTTTTAGATGTTCAGCATAAGTTTAACTTTACAGCTGGAGCTGATGAATTTCCCCCTTTTATATTGTTACTACCATACTTTTTGAATTCTGAGTCTTGTTTTGTTTTTTTAAATATGGATTGCATATATCTTAATGTTTTCAGGAGGGGAAAAAATAAAACTAAGTTCAGGTATTATCTATTATATTAGTAAGCACTCAGGGCTTGTAGAAGCATTATTAATACACTAAATACTGCTATATAAAGCTCCTGTTATAAGAATGTGGTAACAAAAACTGTCAGTTTCAAGATGTGCAGTTTCTGTCTGCCTCTGAGACGTGGCAGGACAAGATGGGGATAAGTATTAGCTGTATGTTTTATGTATTGCTTCCATATTGACAATTGGAAAAAAATGCAGACTTTGTTAAAATGTAGAAAGCTTTTAGGGAGTTTGAAGATGCTGGTAAGGTAAATCCCTGGGCCTTTTAGCAGGTTTTGAAGGCTTCCAGATACTGATGTGAAGACATTAAATAACTACCACTGTTACAAGAAAATAAAAAGTTACTATGTCAGGTATATTGGAGAAAATGTAAGTAACACAGTGTTTTATAGGCTAGGCTTTCTATGTAAAACTAGAAACTCTGTTAAGCTGATCTTACTCATAGCATGATGGTAGGAAATTAAATAGAAATACTGTGGCTAAAGAGTATGCAGGAACTAGCTAGAAGTTCTAAAAAGGTGGTTTTAGCTTTGTTGAAATCAAATGCTTATGTTTTAGCAGCTCCAACATCTTTTCGAAGTAAACTGTATAAAGGAAACTTACCCTGTGTCTAGATATATTACAAGAACAAAGTGACTCCATAGCAAATGTAAATTGTAGGAAAAAAAAATATATATTCAGAATGTCAAATGTGTGAAATAAGTTAAAAATGATCACCTTTTATTTTCATTGTTGATGACAAGTAGCATTGCTGTCACATGTCTAATGCAATGTGTATCTTTGCCCTTTCTAAGACTGTTTTGTGTTGCTTATAGCTGTGGTCAGATTTCAACAATTCTTGGGTTTTCTGTGAAGCTTCTGGAGGGTTTTTGAAATAATGGATCCTAGAAAGATACTAGGGAAAATGTATTGCATTTCTTTCTTTTAGAGTAAGTTTGATTGAGAAGCTCCAAAGCCAACTTTTATTGGAAAGTCAACTTTTTTATTGGACTCCTCTGATGTCAAACTGCTTTTCTGTTTTGTGTCATGTCCCGTCCCCCGTCCCCCACCCCCCTGCTTCCCTCTCTGGCTGTCTTCATTAATATTTGCTGCTAGTTTGTCTAGGTCATAAATCCTCGAAGAATTTTCATAATATCACATAACAGGCTGCTGGTTACTTCCAGTGCACAGCAGCTGCACTTACCTACGTAGAGTGTGAGCTGAGTTCTCAAGTTGTGTGTAGTAGAGGGTAAAGGTATGCTGTTTTGTCAGGCAGTGGACCTTATGCTGGAGACTGTCCTCTTTTGTCCCAGGTGGTAGTACCTGAAGAATGACTTTATCATTCCTGGACACAGCACAGAATAAAGGAGAGATGTTATTGCCCAGACATCATAATTTACAAAGATGACAGACAGATTTGATAGAAAACAAGGAAAGAGGATTTTTTGGATAGTCAGTGTTCCTCCTTAAAACTCTTTGGAAAGCCACTGATAGTGCCTCTTTTTTTCTCTTTTCACTCATTTGCATAGTTAGAGCAGCTTGCTGCTGGCTATTAATGCTTTGGTTCAGATGGTGGATCTGAAAACGCCAGCTCTGCAGCTGCTTTATGTGAGCTTTGACGTTTTGCTTGGGGGGGACTTACATTAAAGTAACGTTGAGTACAGAGTGGATGCGTCAAAAGTCAGCTAAGGCCAAATTTGTAGTTGTTTGTATGGCTTGCCTTCACTTGTGCTAAGTTAGACCAGAGATGATGGACAGCTACAAGAACTTAAAAATGTTAGAAAATATGATATAAAATGAGAGGTGAAATGTGATGTAGGTGAATGTAAAGTGATACATATACACGGACTGCTTTTGTGCTGTATGCTCAGTGATAAGCTGTGAAGACCTGCTAAAGTTCATTCTTGAGCAAGGTCTCGGTCTGAACTGTGTTCAGTTGACAGTATCATCAGCTCAGTAGTGAGGAGTAGTCAAAAAAGCAAATTGCATGTTGGGAATCAGTAAGAAAGGAACAGAGAATGAGAGATAACACATGATCTGACTGTGGGCCTATGAGTGACTGTGGGCCTTGAACAGTGTATGTAGCTCTTGCCCTGGCCTCTGCAGTACACTCAGAGTACAGAGCTAGAAGAGTGTTGGAGGAGTAGCAGAGGTGATCAGAGGCACAAAACGGCATCTTCTCAATGAAGTATGCTAGGTTATTAAGGCTGTTTTCCAGTATGGGTACTACTGTGCAGCAATTAAGCTAACAGGTGGTGATTTTGAAATAAAGTCGGCGCTTTAACAACTGACAGGTAATCGGAGAGAGTCCTTGCTACAGGGACTTTTGTGGATGCTCCATTTACATGATGCCAAGAAGAGTGTACGAGTGCATGAAAGAGAAATCAATCAAATGCTACTTAAGTGGAAAAATACCCCCATCTTAAAAAATGCTTGAGAGGTAGATTTTTGGTGGCTATGGAGGTGTTCAGAGGAATACAGCTGTCTGTTTACTCAGTTGCATGCACTACCTTAGATGTATGTTTTTGGCCACTGTTGAAGGCAGGAACTTCGGTCTCACCCATGTGGCTGTTCTTGCTAGGTGCTGAAATCACATTGTTTAATAATACCGCTTTTGTCTGGGGAGCCTCTGGGAGTACGGTTAAAAAATTAGATGTTAGGGTGCAGAAGCATCATTGACTGCTGGCCTAGAACTTAGTATTGAGATTTTTTTCTCTCTTTTTTTGTATGGGTGTCTTGAAATACTCAAGCATGGGAAGGTGTCTAGTGAAAAACAGAAATTTAAAGGGTCTTTGTGATATGGCTTTGTAGTTAAAGTATTTTAAGTGCCCGTTGGAGAACTAGCACAGGTCTGATCATCCACAGAGTTAGATGATGCTGAACAGACACTTAACTTGTGTCCCCTAATTTGTTCTTTATTTTCTGGCTGTTCAACCATGACAGTTATGCCCAAATTTACAGTGGTGCTCTAATGGTCAGTGTTGCAAATGAAATGAATTGACACTGTTCACTGAATGTACAAAGTGACAGAAATACAGAATCCTGAGAGACATTTATTGTGATGATGGCTTTGATCTTTGTATCTTTTCCACTCAAAAATAAAAATATTATGCAGTAGTGTGGTGAAATGAGATTACATGTTCTGGTGACCACCTCTGAAGAAAATAAATACCCTTAAACCTATTACAGGTTCAGATAGCATATGGTCATGCTGAATAACTAGAATAAAAAGGACTATGGAATAACTACATGTATTGATCATTAAAGAGCATGGAGGTCACATAGTGTGTTACCGTGAAATGAAGCTAAATTAAGATTACATAAAACATGGTATATGATGCATACTAGATGGAAAGTATTGTGGGTAACTTTGGTCAAATGTAAGTAACTTTTTCTTTCCTTTTCATTCTCTCCTCACACTGCCCCTGTTTCTCTTTCCGGATTGCTGCTGCACCTGTGTGGACTCGTTGCTGCAATGATTCAAATTCATCATTTTACTGGACTACTTCTGGATGTATTCTATTGATACCTTCAACACTGGAAATGACGGAAATGTGTTGTTTACAAAGTAGCTGTAAGTATTACTTTGATAAAGATGTATTACAGCTATTTTGGAAATAAATGAAGCATTAGGGTTTTAGTAGGTGGACTGAAACTGAGCTTAAATAGCAGCTGGTTGAAAATCAGAAAGGTATAAAATTTAAGGGAAAGCTATTGTGTTAGAAACATGAGATCTCACCTGGCACAATGATCAAGAGAATAGAAGTCAATGCCTTAACAAGAAAAGTAAAAACTAACTTCTTTTAAAAGCTGTTGTGGGAATTTAAGACACTTGGTTCCTAGTTTTGTTTCAGTCTGTTTAGAAGCAAGTTATGAACCAATGCAGCTGTTTAAAAATCTGTATGTTGAAAGCTTCACATTTAATTGTTATTGGTGTACTGGAAATCTGAATCTGGCATCTGACTTCAGTTTTTTAAAAGGCTTTTTTCCTATGGAGTATAAATGCTCTTGTTAAATACAGCATTAATGCCAAGTGTAACATTTCATACATCCTTCTGGTTGGTAACATTTACATTTCATTATTTAAAATTGTGGGTCTAAATGCTATAGACCCGTTTAACGGAGTAAGAAACCAGAAAGTTGCCATCCATTCTTGTTTAGCATTTCATACTCAGTGTTCTTAAAGTTTTTGTTAGTAAAGCTATCCTAAATGTGGAGCTATATATCAAAGGGAAGAGAAATAAAAATAATTTAACAGAAGAATAACATGTAAACCCATTATTTTGAGCCGAAGAAGTATTACCTAGATTTAATAAAGGGGTGAGCTGTTCCTGGTAAGCATACCATACATTAAAAGGTATGTAGGCATTAGAAGATGCAGGTGGTTGACAAATAGAACTATTAGGAGTGTCTGTCTGTGATTAGATATTATACATCTGATAGGATGAAAAGGAGTTGCATATCCTTAATAGTTATTAAGGATTTGCACTAATAAGGAGTTCTTTAATATCTTAGAGAGCGCTCACCTGCATGTTATGTAACAGCTCTGAAGCATTGGCTTCTGTTCAGGGTTTTAGATTGTGATAGATTGTATTCCTTACATGTAGTTGTAATAATAGAGTGGAAAAGTAAAATGATCTTTGGGTTTTTAAATTCCTTGCCATGTGTGTTTTGGTTTCTTTAATCTTTTGAAACCTGTCAGGTGAGACTATTGCTGCACCAAAGGCTGAATTGAAACAAAAAGCATCTTACAAAAAAAGTTTTTTGATAACACAAGGTAAACATTTCTACATTTAGAGAAGAAATAACATTTGTTGCATTGTGTGTATTTGAACTTGAACCTATAACACCTAGCTTTAGCTGGCTGTCATTAGATGTTCCTCTCTTCTCTTGTATGAGTTAATGAGTTTAAAGCTACTGCCTTTTTTTAAACTTGAAGGGGCATTGATGCAGTGTATTATCACTAATTGAGGGCTGATACTAATTTTCACTAGGATTAAATCTCTCTTTTTCAAGGTAGTCTTGCTAAATTTGGACTTTTCAGACTTACTTAGATGTGATGAAAGCATCAGTATAGTATGTCTTTGTAGGGGTGTAGCATTGCTTGAGAATAATGGTTTGTTTGCTAAGTGGAGAAATCAGTTATGTGACCTAAAGCAGAGAGTCAGTTCATTGAGCACTGCTGTTGGATTGTAAAGAAGCTAGTTGTTCTTCCATTCAGTGCTTTGAAAGGGGTAGTGTTTTTATGTCCTTGCAAGGAATGCTTGATTTAATTAAAAATAAAATAATTAAACTCTAGGAGTTATTACTATAATAAGTGTGTTCTGTCAATTTTAGAAAAAACATCCAAATAAGCGTGAGTCAACCACATACCAAACTTAAATTAACCATACTCTATCCCATACAGAAAAGTGCTGAGGCAATAGTGCCTCTAGTAGAACAGTTTGGCTTTTAATTTGTATTATTTTTTTAGAATTCCTCTATCCTCTGGAAGATAATCTTAGGGAGGGGAATTTAAACTTGTAAACAACGCTTCAGCTCTGTGGATGTACATAATTCTCTTAAACTCTGAAGTATTACTGAGGTACTATCAAATCACATCCTCTCAACCTCTTATGAATGTAAGACCTAAAGACTGAAATCATGAGGAATAGCACCTGTTGTTACTTTAAGTACGCAGTTGTCTCCAAAAGTACTTTCAGATTCTCTGTAAAAGAACTAAACTGTCTCGTCTCGTAAGGTAGTCCTCCGACCTACTGTTATATCAGACAGATTTCTTGGATTCTACTGGAAGAGAGATTTAAAAGTAACATGGCTGATCTCTGGAGGATCATTGGGTCTAGTACAGTGAGGGAGAGGCACCTTCAACATTTTCATTAATGTGGTGAGAAGTAGTAATGGCTAACATCCGGAATTCTCCTCTCTTTTCATAGTGGGCAATATTTTGAATAACTTCTTCACAGTGCAAGGCAACTGAAGTTTTGCCTTTAGGGGAGGGTTGTTGCAATGCATGCTGCATCAGTGTAGATTTAGATCTATGTTTAACACAAAGGCCTCCAATTGTGTGACCCAGAAGTAGAGGGCATCGCGTTAGTCCCCATCGTATTGGGGCAGTGCCACCATGACTCAGGAATATAGGAGAGCTACGCTCATGCTACTTGCCTGTGTTTCAAATAAGCATTGGAACAAAGTTGATTATCTTTTAATCTGTTTGTGCTTGTACTCTCCAGAGCTTGCAGAGTCATAACGTGGTAATTGTACTTGCTCAAAATACTGGTAGCATAGCTAACTTTCTGGGCCAGTCTTTTGGCTATCCAGTCAAAAAAACCCCATTTTTTCTTATTTATTGTTGCAGTTCATTGTACTGTCTTTGTAGACAGCTTAGGCTATTGAGGGGTTGTGTAGATAGTACCTTTCTACAAATGTGAAAATGACATGAACATTTAAATAACTAAATAAAATACAAGCAAAGTAAGAAGTTACAAGCTTTTCTTTTAACTTTTTTTTTTCTCTCTCCCTAAATATCTCTTGCCTCAGCAACAGAAGAACCTTGAAGGATATGTGGGGTTTGCAAATCTTCCCAATCAAGTTTACCGGAAGTCTGTGAAGAGAGGATTTGAATTCACACTCATGGTAGTAGGTAAGTTTGTTTCTTTGTGTTAGATGTTGATCATTGGAAGCATATTGATGTAGTTCTTAATCTATGATGATGATGTAAATGTGTTTTGTGTGATCTCAGGAGAATATACAGATCTCTCTTCTAGATTATTAAATGTAGAGTGTTTAAAAAGAATGTGGTGTCTGATGTGCAAGTAGATGAGGAGGATGAGAAGAAATGATAAGAACTGTATAGTTCATACAGTCGTAAGAAAAAAGTTTGGTGAGGATCTAGTCTAAAATGTGACTTGCAAGTATGGCATGATAGAAATAATTTGACTTTGGATTTTCATTTGAATAAAAACATTGAACTGCTTTTACTGTTGAGTGCAACATGGCAAATGGATCTAAAAGGAAAGTTGGAATCTTACCTTGCGCATAACCAGGCGGCAGGATCCTGTATATACTGAACTTGTAGCACAGTTTTGTGGCCACACAAAATCAAAGCTTTAATTTAAACAAACCTTTCTAGTTGGTATGATTACAAAGAAAACCAAATGTAAACAGCGTGTTCCCTATGGACTACAGAGAATGGGAAGCTACAGTTAGTATGGATGAATAATGCCATGCAGAACGGTTCATTTAGGCTTCAGTGATGACTCAGTGATGTTACCTATCCTGCTAGGATATCTGACTTCCTTTTGCCCTCCTCTTTTGACTACTTGTATGATAGTAGATTGTTATTAAGGTTGGGTACGTTTCTGTGTAACTGATACATATGTACTGGATATGTGACTCAGTTTTGACAAGTTAATTATTAAAATAATGATAAAAGTGTTTTATAATAGTCAGCTCTTTGTTGATGTCTACCTGTATCTTTTGTAATTTGGCTAGCTTGATAATGCTTTGATGTTTTGTTGTCAGTACAATGGACATCTTGTGCAGTTGTCATGTATGTGTAGCATGTTACATAACAGTACTATTGACAGAGTTAGAAATCAAGGTCAAATTGGTGAAAACTCATTCTAGATCACTTACAACAGTCTTGATTACAAAAGGAATTAGAATTTTAAAATTTGAGGGTTGCTTTATTTTGGAACTTTATTACAGGTTCCTTTGTAATCTAGCATCAAGTACATAATTCATTATTTGGTATAAAAAACTGTTTAGTCTTAAATAAAATTTGATTTTCTGCTATCTACAGGAAGAAGGGAGGGAACTGTCTTCATAAAGTATTATTCCAGTATGGGGTATAATTTGTACTTCCAGGTTTTGTTCTTGCAAAAAGCAAGTCACCAAAATCACATGTAGTAGTTTTAATGATGTATTAGAACTGGAGAAATTGTGTAAAATTAACTTGGTGTTCTTATGTTTGCCTGTAGTACAGTCTAAAGCAATTGTGTTTAGGAGAATTGTAGAAAATTGTGGCCATCAAGAAGAAAAGTTGGTCCAAAATTAGATTGAAAATGAGATGCTGATTAGAAAATTTTCTTACTTGTGTTACTTTTTTTTTTTTACTTACTTACTAGTAATAATTAATTAATATGCATGTGACTTTGTGCCATTGTCTGGAAGTTTATTGGGGGGATTGGCAGTAGTTTTCAAAATTAAAAATGCATCTAATTCTGTCTTTCAACCCCCAAGTGTAAAAATCGAATATTTGAAAGTGATTTTTTTTAAACAAAATGATAGCTGATCTTTTAGTAGTCTAACATTTGGGGAGGGGTGAGAGGAGGAATGATTTTGTTCTGGGACATCAAAGTGATGTATCTGGTAATAGTCTGCCCTGAAAAGATGCATCTATTTTTGAATATGAAGAATGAAATAGTGTGTGTGTTACTGATCATTTTTGTTGGTAAACGTTGTACTCTAATGTGCAATTGGATTCTTAGAATTGTAATTATCTCTTTCTGCATTCATCCTATGAGATAGTTTACTCTGGCTTGGTTTGAGGTCTTTAGCTGACATTATCATACAGTTCTGTAATAGTAAAGGGAGTTTTCTATGATCTAATTTCTGAAACTTTAAGTTTTAATATGTAGTGCCAATCTGTATATAGTCAGTGATGGCTGAATAAGAATACCATGTATACCTTATCTTGGAGACAATCTAAAATATTTTCTTGATCTTTCTACCACCAAGAAGCGTGCATGCATGGCTGCCTTTTACTGTAGATCGCACAATTACTAGTCTGCTGGCTAAGCTTTATTTATAGGTTCTTCAGTGTCAGTATGTTGCCTGTTTGCTCTGAAATGAAAAGTGAGAAAGCCCATACTTGCAGTTGGTAAACATACACAAGGAAGAAGACTAGTTATGTTTGGGATCTGAAGTCTCTGTGTTCTGCTATTTTCGGGTCTTTGTGAGGCTTGATATTGCAACTAATGCATTTGTATAACAACTATTTTCCAGTTGTCCATTTAGTTTGGCATTATCAGTTAAACTTGATAGATGTGCATATTGTGATATCTGGCTTTTTGTCTTGAAATGTGTCAGTAGCCAGTGTTTTGGAGGGATTTGGCAATATGGTTGTACAGCTGTACTGACTGTTGTAGAAACAATTCAGTTTATATTCATATTCTAAAAGGCTAATCAGTAGTTGAAATCACACTACTTCTGAAATTACTTGGTTTTGTAGAATAAAAACTAACAAGCACCTCCTCTGAGGATAAGACATGAAGGAGATAAAAATATGCATTAAGCTGAGCTTCATTCTTGATGCTTTCAAAAGACGACATTTAGATAGAGGTTTAAAATAACTAACTCTACACCTGAAATATTAAAGCCTATCAGTGGGAAAAATGTCAAGCTTGCCTTAGTGGGATGCTTCCTTCATAATCTTGTGTAATCTCTTCAGGTATAGGATAGCTGTTGAAACACTTGAGAACCCGACGTAAATATTTGGTCTGTTTGAAATCCAAAGTGTAGTCTCTGTATTTCTCTGTGTAGGGTTTTTGGAGGAGAGTACATACTTAAGTCAGATGCTTAGGAAAAGAAAACTTCCAGAAGTAATGCTACAATGGTTAGTAGCTCACAGTTAAAGAAAACTGTAATTGTGAAATTGTAGTTATGTCTGTTTATTAATATAATTACACTTGCTTAAGTAGTGGGCGTGTGCTTTTCTGTTAGTGTAATGAGGTGTGTAACAGAGTTGCTTTTCAGGGTGTCTTTTATAAACACCGAATCAGGAAATCCCTCTTTTGTTGTTCTTGTATTGAAATTACGCTGGTAACGTGATTTGAACCAACACCCAGGTAGATGCAGAGTCATATATTTAAAAAGTTTTCTCCTATAGGCTTTATGTACTTAAGAATAATTATTTGGGGTGGCTTTTCCTAGAGCTGTATACTTTTAAGGTGTTCAGGCTTCATGAGTCTTATTAGAGGTTGGACTCTTTTTTTTTTTTATCATCTGATTTGAAAAGTGCAGAACACTTTCAGTCAAGTGGCTTTCCAAGAGGACCTTTCTACACAGTTCCTGTTTCTTGAACAACTGTGTGGTAGCTTGGACTCTGAAAGCTGTTTTGAAACCTCCCCTATAGTAAATTGTCTGTTTTGTTTTGTGATTGTCACTTTAGCCTTGTAGATCACCTGTAGATTACAATTTAAAGAAAAATGTCATGCAGTGCTGTCAGTGTTTCATTTGTAATTATATACATACTCAAATGTTTTGGTTTAAACATGACTTTTTGGCATGGACACAGGAAAGGGCTGTATTTTGCAAGACTTGAAGTTACGTTAAAGAAAAAGCACACTTTGATTTTAAAATGCTTTTATTGCTCACTGAAGAAAACTTGGACTGGTTTAATACCAGCATCTTCTAATAATGGATTATGTGGTTAGAATTACCCCTTTCATTTGTTCACTTTCTGGGGCAGTTTATTTATGAGGCCAAGCAGTGGTACCAACAGCCTCAGATGCTAATAGCTGCTTGTTCTTTGCTAGTCCTATATCCCGGAACAAAAGCCAGGAACAGTATCATGAAGCATGTGACAGGCTAGGAAGAATAATTAAGTGAAAAATAGCCTGTGGGGTAGGCAGTACAACTTAGTAGAAACCATTTGGGATGTTCCCAGTTCTTGTTAACCTGCTGTGATTTGAACTCCTCTTAGTTAAGGTTTCTGTGGTGTCCCTACAATCGCAGCATCTAAGTATGTTTGAACTTTGGTGTGACCTTCATATTTAGCTTCTTAGGATCAGTGAAGTATCATTTCTGAGTATTTGTTGCCTAACTTTGGTATTATTTTAGCAGCCTCTAGGCTTTACTATAATAAAAATATAGCTTAAATTAAAACATGCTTTTAAAGCTATGGGGGCGGGTGGGTGGCGAGGGAAAAAAGTGAGTTTTGACCTTTCCAGGCAGTTCTTAGCTTCCCTGGGCTATATTGTTGCATTATTGATTTTGGAGCTTTTCCTTGTCTACATGTACACTGGCATGCATATCTTAAAAAGAAAATGCATCTTAAGGAAAAGAACTAGCAAAGCCTGTATTGTCTTGAATGTGTCTTGCCTCCATACTCCCTTTTCCCCCTGTAACTTCACTTTCTCAGAGTGCCTCAAGTCCTCTAATTCTCTCAACCTTTGAAAATTGTTCCATGCTACCACCTTGGCTGCATCCCATTGAGCTACTTGCATGATGGCTGATGGCCTATATACGGTACTGTTGTGCCAGTGGGCTAGGGGCATGTTAGACAGCACTCTTTCAGTTACCAGGGTACCCTTCTGTCAAGCAAAGTATTAGTTTGGGTTCAACTGTTGTATAGCAGATATGGCTCCCTTAGGAAACTAAACTTTAGGAAAATAAAAAGGGAGATTTTAAGTTGCAGGTATTCTGTTGACAGGATTATGAGGTCTCAGTGAAGTACAGAAATAAGAAAGGTACTTTGAAGAATTTTTGTAATCTTGAAAACAGTAATTTACTGCCTTTCATGTACTGGTTCTGTGGATATGTGTTCCAGCAATGATGTCTACAGAATATTAAACTTGATAGCTTAATACGTATATGTAATTGATAGGGATGCCGAAGTGGAATATGTTGAATTCAGGAGAATTGGCGGAGATAAAAATGAAAGGAATATGAAACTAGTGGACCTCAGAATGGAGCCAGGGTATTCCTAGAGGTGACATTCCTCTGGAGTAATGTTTGTTCTGGAGTAATGTTTGTTGATGGAGTAGTGCCTTACCAATAGCATAGCAGGTTTGGGGTTTTTTTGTGTTGTGGTTTTTTTTTTGTTTGTTTTTTTTGTGTGTGGAAAGAAGTTGATAAGGGTTTTTTTTTTGAGAAGGCAGAATAGATGAGCTCTGAAGATCTGTGTGTGGAAAAGAAGTGGGTATATCTTTAAGATGTGAAAGGTCGGTAATCTAACAGTGAGTTTACTGGCCTGGAATGCATCATTTTCCACTGAGTTACTTGCAGGTGAGAGCTTGAAGTATGGATTCATGTGACTACTTGGCTTCAGTTAGAAAATGTTGTCTCATACTATGGTGGTGTGGGTGCGGTTTGTTTGTTTGTTTTGTTAAGTTTGTTTTGTTGTGTTTGTTTTTTTACCCCTCTTTCTTTTGTAATGCAATGAAATACAGAGTTTGCATCATGCTTGCTCTCCTTGCCTCTTTTGTGGTATTTTCCTGTGCCTTTTTCTAGTGCTGGGGAAAGAAACCTGCACAAAGTCCAAAACCTGATGGAGGAAGAGAAACTTTTTACAGTGTATTATTGTTGAAACCTAGGGTCAAGGAAAGTCAGTTAATTGGCCAATCTTGAGTTTATCTAGAAACCATAGCTCTTCAAATAATCTCAGAAGTTGCTTGTAGTGTAATGGTTTTTAATCACTCACTGTGAAAAAAAAAAGTTTTTATCTTAATCTGTGTTAAGCTCATTTTAAAAATTTCCCTTACTGTGCAATAGCTTAGATTTGTAACTGAAGGATGCTTAAAGACCCTAATGGCCAGAACTGAAGCTGGTATTTAAAAATGATTGCTTTTCAATTCTCAATTTTTCATTGCTTGCAACTGCAACATTAATTGGAATTGTAGTGCTTACTGAATATCTTTTAAATACCTTTTGGGGTTTTATTTTCTTTACTAACTGTTTGGATGCAAAGCTTCTTGAGTAGGTTATATGAAAGCCAACTTCAGTATGGTATTTCTTACTGGATGCTTGCTGTCACATGAATCCTGGGTACCAAGTATTAATGTTTTAAAATGTTGCTTTGAAAAAATTAAAGAAAGGTTTTGTAAAGCTTTGATTTTATTTAAACTAAATGGAGCTGTTTCCTGTGTGGCAGCATTTTGTTCAGAACTTAAATTATCATTTTAAAATTCTTTTTCCTAGCAAAGGTTTTTGAGGGAAGAAACTTCTACCTAAATGTGCGGATGTGAATGCTTAATCTGGCAAAATGCTGCCTGTGACCCAGTTATCTAACAAGATACAGTGCTCTGCATTGTGTAGGTGTCATATTCAGTGTTGTGGTCTTTATGGTAGTATTTTTTGTGTGGTGTGAGGGGTTTTTGTGTTTGTTTGGGTTTTTTTTGTGTTTGTGGGTTTTTGGTTTTTTTTCGGTTTAAGCTTTCTGGAGTTTTTCAGAATTCACCTATATAATTAATCCTGTTGTGGTATTAGCTGTCTTCAGGCCAGTTGTAACTTTTGCTGCATTTCTACTTACATAAATATTTTTGCTCTAAATGTTTTTTCTTATTCTAGCTTACCAGTTTTTCATTTTATCTCTAAATAAAAATGTTCTTGCTGATTTTACCCACCTGAATATGTGTGTACATGAACACAAACACAGTTACACTCCTAGTATTTCATATGAACACTTGTTCGTTTTGGTGAGTTCCTACTGGTGACAGGTTTGTAGTTTTGATATTAGAATAAGAATAATTAGTCACTACATGATGTTCTAGTTATGCTTTTGTAGATGCTCATATGTAATAGTGTTCAATGTAATGTGTGAATTTAAACACATCTTAAAGAAGGCACCTAAATAATGGATATATTCTACTTATTAAATTGGTAATCAGGTGGCCAACAATTGATTGATTCTACCTTCAGAAGTCAGCAGATTGTCCTGAGTTGTAGTGGTGAGTTGGTAGGGTGTGAGCTAAATGTTGCACATCTTGTAAGCAGTGACCTGTTAGAAGTCACACTACTACCGTTTCCAGTTCCTCAGCCCTGGATAATCAGGTGTCAGTTGACAGCAGGACTGCTTTGGGGGCTATCTTTGCTACAAGCCTGGACACGGTTTCAAAGCAGAAGTCAGTTTTCTGTACAAACATGCTGTATGAGACAAAGTGCTTTTTTTCTTCCTGTTGGCTGAAAATGTTAGACTTGCCTGCTGTATCAAGAAATGCTGGCAATTTCATGAATGCATAGGTTAATATTGTAACCAAAGTGATATTCTTGGATGGAGTATTTGTGGTCTAAACTTCCAGTTGTAGTAAAGCCACAGTGACCCATTAAATATGACTCTTTTCAATATGCATGTTTTCCCTCTGGCTGATTTTGCAATAGTCAGGTCAGATCTTCCCTGTGAATCCATTTGAAGCTGTTAACATTTTTTTTTTTTTCTCCTTTTCCCATTGTTTTTCTCTGTGTATTATGGCTGCATGCAACTGTTTCATTTTAGTTTTTTTGATGTTTTTCTTTTGAGCTTCTGAGCACATTTACTGAAAAAAGTTTATACCATACTCTAGTCTAGAATTTCTTTGATTAAAGAGAATGAACATATGAAAGGATTTTTTTCTGAATTCTGATGTTGTAGTTTGATATTTTTCCAGTCATTTACCATAATATAATACTTAAGGCAGATTATTTAGATTTATCAGTGATTGGAGGTGAGAAAGGCTGTTGAAGCTGTCTGTTTCATCAAATTAGTTTTTCTGTTTGAGTTCTTGTCAGTCTTTACTTCCATCTGATTTTTCACTGTAGGTAGTTTTGTTATGCATACCAAGAGCACAAATGTAAGAGCTCTTACACTGTCTTAGAATGGTGCTAAGTTTCTGTCAAAGTGTTGATATAAGTTGTATTAAGTGTGCAATGATACTATTCAACATAGTTCCTTCCCTCTATTAAGCTTGAAGTAGAAGTTTTTTGGAGGGTCTTGATTTCCTAATTTCACAAGCAGTTTTGGCTTTCTGTCACTGAAGTTTTGACTTGTGTCATTGAGGCTTTAAGGCAGAAATTATGTTGACATCTGTGATGGCACATGGAGGACAGGGAGGTGATTTGAGACGGACAGCACGGCTTCACCAAGAGCAAGTCCTGCCTGACCACCTAGTGACCTATGATGGAGAGACTCCATCAGTGGACAAGGGAAGAGCTATGGGTGTCATCTATCTGGACTTCTCTAAGGCGTTTGACATGGTCCCCCACAACATCCTTCTCTCTAAACTGGGGAGATACAGATTTGAGGTGGACTGTTTGGTGGGTGAGGAATTGGTTGGATGGTTGCATCCAGAGGGTAGTGCTCAATGGCTCAATGTCCAGATGGAGATCAGTGATGGAGTCGTGTCCCTCGGGGGTCTGTATTGGGACCAGTACTGTTTACTGTCTTTATCAACAACATAGACACTGGGGTCGAGTGCACCCTCAGCAAGTTTGCAGATGACACCAAGCTGAGTGGTGCAGTTGACAGGCCTGAAGGACAGGATGCCATCCATAGGGACCTGGACAAGCTCGAGAGGTGGGCCCATGTGTACTTCATGAGGTTCAACAAGGACAAATGCAAGGTCCTGAACCTGGGTTGGAGCAATCCCCGGTACCAATACAGGCCAGGGGATGAAGGGATTGAGAGCAGCCCTGCCAAGAAGGATGGGGGGGGCTACTGGTGGGTGAGAAGCTGGACGTGACCCAGCAATGTGCGCTTACAGCCTAGAAGGCCAACCATCTCCTGGGTTGCATCATAACCAGTGTGGCCAGCAGGTTGAGGTGGGTGATTCTGCCCCTCTGCTCTGTTGCGACCCCACCTGCAGTGCAGAGCCCCCCTGCTCTGGAGCCTCAGCACAGGAGAGACATGGACCTGTTGGAGCAGGTCCAGAGGAGGGACACAGAAATGATCCGAGGGCTGGAGCAGCTCTGCTGTGAGGGCAGGCTGAGAGAGTTGGCATTTTCTTCAGCTTGGGGAAGAGAAGGCTGCGGGGAGATCTTACTGCGGTCTTCCAGTACTTAAAAGGGAGCTTATAAGAAAGATCAGGGCCTGTTGTAATAGGACAAGGGCTAACACTTTTTAAACTGAAAGAGGGGAGATAGAGACTTGACATAAGGAAGAAATTTTTTACAATGACAGTGGGAAAACACTGGCACAGGTTGCGCAGACAGATGGTAGAAGCCCCATTCCTGGAAACATTCAAGGTCAGGCTGGACGGGGCTCTGAGCAGCCTGATCCAGTTGCAGATGGCCCTGCGCATGGCAGGGGGGTTGGACTAGATGGCCTTTAGAGGTCCCTTCCAACCCAAACTGTTCTATAACTCTATGATCTTGTAACAAAACTACATATATGTCAAAGCTAGTTCAAAGTGCATCATTCATATACTTCTGCTCATGAAACTTCTCCTGTGAAGGCTAAACAAGCATTTTTTTATGGGGCAGATGCTTCTCCAGAAGGGTAGAAATGGTCTGTGATTTAAGGGAATTAAACTCTTGGCCTTCCGCAAAATGAGAAGCAACGCAACGGAAGGGTACAAATAAATGCAGGCTGGATAAGGACAGCAAATGTCAATTCTAACAGCATCTGGCTCTGGTATTTTACTGCTTAGGGAGTGAAGTGGTGCTGCTTTCTGTGTAAGACAACTTGCTTTTTTGAAAAGAATCTGAATCATTCCCAGGTGACATCTCTAATTGCAAGCAGCAGTGCATTTTAAAATAGCAGTTTTTCAGTCTGAAATGATCCTATGTTAAGTTTTGAATTTATGGGCTAATCATGAATCTTGGGTCCATCTTCTATTGCTAAGTCAGTTGAAAAATAGTAGTTCAGTGGTCTGAAAGCAATTGTTGGATGTCTATGGATCGCTTTGATGTACAGGCTAATAAGCACTGTGTTAAAATGAAAAACTGTGAAACAAACCACTGCTGAAAAATATAATTATCAGATAAGCAGCTGTTGACACTTGTTAAGCTTAAATAGCATAGAGCAACAAAGGGAATTCATTGCACACATGCATTGGTTATTATTACTGCCTTGATCCGTATTGCCCATTTCTTCTGTCTTTCAAGATGAATGCTACGCTTTGTATTCAAAAGCATGGTAAGGTACTATGTGTTTTACAAGAAAGTGACATCAGTCTTCAGTTTGTTCCAGTGTTTTAAAACTTGTTGTCCTTGATCTGTTCTCATTTAACACATGTATTTTTTGACCTTAAACTTTGCAGTTGTACTTGGCACTTGCTGGCACTGGTACTTGTCAGTGATATAAGTGTTATGTTGTTCTATTGTTATGGAAATGCCTGTTATCAAGTCTCTGGTTGTGCCAGTCAGACCAACAGTTCGCTAAATTAAAAGATTTTGAACTATTGCACCAAATGTAGTTGGATTTTTATTCCTTTGGAGTAATCTGATTTTTGTTACAAATGTCTCAGGAATATTCTGAAATTGTCTTATGAATGATCTGAATGGTTCACCTGTGATACAGTATTTTGGTAAAGAACTACTTGAGCTTTCAACTATAAATATCTCCTCAAACTCTATGATGTAAATCTGTAAAACATTTACTTTATATCAAACTGTGATCCATTAATTTGCCTTCACATCTACAAGATTTTTCTGATGAGGGGATATTGTTAAAGTTTCTGTCCCACACTGCAGAGTTGAGAGAGTTGTAGCTTTCATGAGAGTAAACTTTTTTGTTTGTCTTGAAAGTCATCGATTCTCTTTTACCATCTGTTCTTCCTTGGTTTAAGGTATGAGAAAGTTTATTGTCAGTTTCCGGTTATTTTTGCTTCACTGTTTTCCTTATTAGCTGTTCACATGTGCTCTTGATGAAGAGGATTTGGTTTATTTTCTTTTTCGCCCCCAGAAAATGCTTTATATGACAGGTGGTGCAGTCTGTCAAAGAGGCTTTTGAGCAATTCATGTAATACCTGAAGTAAAAATACCATTGTTTTCATGTAGAATGGCACAAGTAAATAACAGAAGGAGCTTTTTAAAGGACCTGAAGACAAGCTTGACTCAGAGCATCAGTTTTCTTGGGTCTTGGATAACATGTGATGGTGTTTTGCTTAATGACCTGTGGAGAGATTAGTAACATGGAGTTCAAGTTTAAATGTAATTATTTTTAGGGGATTTCCCTTCTGAACTTACTACATTTTGGTCACCAGAATTCTAATCTTATATCTCTTGGTTTCTGGCAAAAGACTTAAGGAATGTAGAAACCTTTGAGATGGTTGTACAGGTTTGTGGCTAACCATTCTTCTGTGCTCCCAGCAACAGAACTGAAGTTGTGAAAAGAAATTCTTTCATCTCTTTGTAGATGTTTAGTGTATGGCACTCCTTGCTCTGAAAATGCCAAAGGTAACCTTGGTATTATGGGTCTTCTGATGCAGAAAAAAGTAGTGTTAAACAAAGTCCTAGCCGCCTTGTTTCCATGTACTCTGAAGCCTGCGTGGGAGGACTAGCAGGGGTTAGCCTGAGCAGGACAAGTGAAGCCTCATGTCCCAATCCCCAAGTATGTTCCACATCACTACTATTTGTGGCATGTTGATTAACTTCAGTGAAACCCTCACAATTCAGCAATTGACTTGGATGTTCAAAGCCAGATTTCCCTTAGATTACATCTTAAGTTCATAAAAATGGCAAACAAAACTGATCTTAATTCTCAATAATCAATTTAGGTCCTTATCCAGATAAAAATAATGCATTACTGAGTTGGGGTTTTTCAGCCTGGAGAAGAGAAGGCTCTGGGCAGACTTTAGAGCAGCCTTCCAGTACCTAAAGGTGGCCTCCAAGAAAGCTGGAGAGGGACTTTTGGCAAGGATGTGCAGTGACAGGACAAGTGGTAATGGCTTTAAACTGAAAGAGGCTAGATTTAGATTAGATCTAAGGAAGAAATTCTTCCCTGGGAGGGTGGTGAGGCACTGGCACAGGTTTCCCAGAGAAGCTGTGGATGCCCCATCCCTGGAAGTGTTCAAGGCCAGGTTGGATGGGGCTCTGAGCAACCTGATCTAGTGGAAAGTGTCTCTGCCTATGGCAGGGGATTGGAACTAGGTGATCTTTAAGGTCCCTTCCAACTCAACTATGATTCTAGCAAAGTCAGACCTTGAGGAACATGATCTTGCCTGCTATACCAAATCCACTCCTGTATGTAGATTTCTGTATCAATAAAAATAGCATTTTACATTCGCTTGTTCTGTAAAGTTGTGCTGTAATTTTTCAATTTTTATTTGTTTATGGTCTGGGATGCTTACAGAATGTAAAACTTTTATTGAACAATTATTTCAAGGGTATATTTTATCTCCAACTTCCTGAGTAACCGAGACTAAAAAAACCTAAACCAATTACCACTACAGGGAATGTCTTCTATCAGTGGTTTTCCAAAATCAATACTTGCTTCTACTACAATACAGGTAAAACCTAATCCAATAATGCACGTTGCTAATTGATTTAATAGACTAACACAATCTAGTGGTTGGAAAACTAAATCCAGGTACTTATGAGGAGATACACACTGTGTTTCTGGAATACAGTTCTTGCTCTGTACATTTAGGTTGTTTTACCTGCTGTTATTGAACTGTTTAATAGCGAAGTCGCTCTATGATCAAACATTTTTTACTGACCAAATGCAAAGAAATGAGTTGAAACTTGGATCCTTGGGCCAGATTTTAGCCTTAAATATTCCTTGAATTAGAATGATGTGGCTTGAATTACCACAGCTATTTCAGTCTATACAATAAATAAAAGGATGTGATTTTTACACAGGCTGTGGTTTGAACCCAGGGCAGTGTTCAAATTTTTATTTGACTGTGAATTTATCTGCTTAGGTCAATTTATGTCAAATGGCAAGCATTCAGAGGACTGAATAAAACTGACTCAAGGGAAGTATTTTATGAACTTTGTAGATACTTGGACTGTTTGAGGTTCTACTCAGAAACCAGCTTCTACTTTAAGTAACAACAAAAGCATTTGTTCTGCCACTAATTGCAAAACACTTTTATATATCTGCCTAATTAGAAAGGAGTTGAGACCTAAAAATTCAAAACATACTGCCTAGAAGTTCGTCTATTGATTGCATAGCACAGTTGATATGTATTGTCTTGTCTGTCAGTTTTGGAACTCTTCTCAAGTTTTCTACCTGTCTGATTTTTGCTAAAAATTAACTTAATTTCTTAGAAGGAATTTGCTTTTGGAGCACAGTGTAGAATGCTGTAATTTATTTTCTAGTGCCTATTAGATTGTGTTGAGTGGCTGACTGAGATCAAGCAAGGATAAAGACAGCAGGATAAGAAGAAAATACAGGAACTCGGAAGGAGGATCAGCATAATGACAGTAGCTGAAATGATGACATGGTACTAATTTGGTGAAAGCAGGTCTCCATAAGGATGGGTGAAGAGGTCTCAAGCTGCGTCTCCTGCAGTTTCTTGACTGTGCATGTATAGAGCTCTTTTAAAAGGCTTCAGAATAGCCCTCCTGCTAGTGTTAAGCAGCCGTTTCTTGCCCAGTTTGTAAATAGCTGAAGTTGGTGCCCTTGGTTTTTGAGAAATAAATTTTGAGTTTAATAGCATCAGGGCCTGACTGTAGATGATGCTTACTTTCCCATTTACTATTTGTAACTTCCCACAAGCACGTGTCATTAAGAGGTCAAAATAAAGATCTCTATCAACTAGCATCATAAACTTTGGGAGATAAATGGCGTTTCAAGGAAATATCATTGCTTGCTTGCATGCCTTTTTACAGAATCATGGAATAATTCAGGTTGGATGGAATCTCTCAAAGTTGTCTGGTCCAGCCCCTGTTCAGAGTAGTTTCATGTGCTGCTTCTTAGGCATCTGCTTTTGTCCTCTGTCAGGAGGAGGATATTGGGTTAGATAAAATATACTAGGTCCCATTTTGACGTCACAGCTGGTGACATTTTGTGTGTTTCAGGAAGGTGCTGGTATGGAACACTTGGTCAGACCAAAAGTTTTAAGTGCTTTATATTGCTTTTATTGAAAAGACTTACTGAATTCTTTTAAAATGCTAGTGAGCAATTTTCTGACTTTATGTTCGTGCTGAAAGAGCAGTTGTATTTCAGGCTAGGTTTTTTTTTTTTTTAATTTCTTGTACCTGGGGGTCACACTTGATACTGGCGTTTTCTGAAAGCTCTCTTCTATGTTACCTATGGCTACGTAATTTCTGGGGAAGCAATGTAGGTTTTAATTGAAGGAAGGCAAGGAAAAAGCAAAATCCTGAATTTGTGCACAGTGTTGATTCATTTGTCTATAGGTAATTTTATTGCTGTACAGCACTGTTTGGAAAGCCAAGGGTCAAATATAGCAGAGCTATCATGCTGATGTTCACTGCACAGTCATATTTTAATACTGTAGGTCACTGCACAGTCATATTTTAATACTGTAGGTGTGGTAGAGCATATTTGGTCCAACACATGCACATGTCTTACTGAATAAATTAATGCATACAGTAGCCTGGTATCTGTTGCATTCTTGAATTTCTGATGAAACATAAGCTCTCCAGACTGGTTATTAAAATTACTTGACAAATGTTTCTGTCAAATCAGTTTGTGATGTTAACTTGGTAGTCCAAGCATTTCCAAAACCAGACAACATTATAATCTGGAGATTCATCATATGGATGAGATGCTACAAGTCATTGATAGTCTGAAAGGACTGAAATTTTTCTGATTCTAATACACTTTGAATTTTTTCTGTGGATAAACTGGTGCTCTGACATGCTTTGCAGTTGCTAATCAGGTGAAGTTAGACCATTTCAGTTTCTCGTTAACCAGATACTGTGAAAATTTCTTAAAAAGTAGTTTTTTAACCAAAGATTAAATAGGCTTGTAACAGATACTAGCATTTGATTAAATTGCATATAATGACAGTTCATATTTGAATGATGCTAATTTGAATATGCAGATCATGAAGACTTTTGTGTGTCTTTATTAACAAACTTAAAGATCATACAATTAATGGGTAAACTTATAGTTGATTTGTCTTATTCCTTTAGCATTTTAAAACTGATATGTTAATGCATCATTTTTTGTGCCATTGGAAAGCAGGGCAAGAAGGCCTTCCCTCTTACTAGTAAGATGAGCTTGAAAGCAGGTTCAGAGAGGTTTTTTTTTTTTTGGTATTCTATTCAGATAAGGTTATATTTGTCAACGTTGTCTATTTGCTGGTTTCCTTATCTGACTGTTGCTGTCAGCTTAAAAAAAAAATCAATTTCATGAGTGTTGAATATGATAAATATTTAAAGAAATAGTTTATTACAATGAAATAATAATGTAAAAAAGCCCAGCAACCATGCCTCACTAAAGTTGTGTTCTTGTTTGCATCTTTTAAAGTGGCTTAATTTAGATATATCTTTCTAAGGTTAGGTTATCCTTGACTTGCTGAATGCAAAAATAAGCACTAAGGTTAGGGCCCTAGCTTCAGTAAAGATGAATGTTTACTGGTTGCATTTTGTGGTTTTGGGGACGCATTTCATAACTTGTTCTATGTGCTGTGTTCTGTGTTCATATTCATGCTATATAGGATGCTCCCTCTTGAGAAGTTACCCTCTCTCCCCAGGTAAGTAGTTAAAGGCTTAATTTGCATTTTCATCCATATCCTTGGCTGTAAAACTTCTTCTCCAGAACCACCTTTCCCATTCAATCAATAATAAAATGGTGGGATTCTTTTTTGTTTGGCTTTTTTCTTGATGGTATTTTTGTAGATTTTTTAATAAGGAGGAGAAAGCTGCTTGCTAATTGTCCATCTACCAAGAACTAGACCTTTGCAGTATACTAGAAGAGTCAGTACTTCCGAGAAAGAGCATCTCACCCTAAAAGCTGTTTGTTTTCTTCAACTAGGCACATTGTTCTAACACCACCCACTGTCAGTGTACTTTGAATGGAGCTTGAGGCTGGCTCTTATTGGATAAGAATATGAGACCTGCTAGCACTCTTACCTTTACAGAAAAGGTAAAATATTAACTTCAACACAGTTAGAAATATTGAAGAATGTGGTTCTCTTTTAGAGAGGTAGGGTATATATGCCAAATTTATGTTGGCAGTAATTGCCGTATATTTATTCTCCTAAGAATTTTCCCCATGAAGTATCTATCTTTGAAAAATACCTGTTTTTTCAAGTAAGATACTCTGGTGCATATACTAGTACTAACAGTATTGTCTGAATTACATGAGCACCTCAATAAAAGTTACCTATTTATTATATGTAACTTGTCTTACATGTAATGAACTGCCATCTCAATTTGCTGTGCAAGATCCTCCCCCGTCCTTTGACTTTTTATATAAATCCTCTTCATAGCTGAAGTTTTATGATAGTTTTTGTTACATATAGAGCAGAAGGATTTAAAAAAAAAAAACCTCAGATGTTTTTTCTTGATACAGTGAGAAGCTTTTAAATAAGGTGCCCTTTTTAAAAAACAAATAAACCGACATTTTTATTTCCAAGAAAACTAAAGAGAATATCTTTGTTTCTGTAGACTATCACATATGACTTTTTTGGTTCAATTGTGCCTTGATTTATGTTTATGCTCTGAGAATGGAAGATCAAGAGCCATGTCTTACATGCTTTACCTGTTTTGTTCAAGCTGCTGTGTTACACAGCAGTACTCTTGAGTATATTTAGCATCCCTTCATGTCCAGTAAATTGTAGAGATCTTGTTTCTGATGTTTCTGGCTGCAGCTTCTTTGTTGAGATACTTTGGGCCCTTTCCGGAAGGTTTTTTATTACTTACTGTTCAAAACCATCTTTAGCTCTTTCCACATATTCTAACAAAAGTGACTGCGTATGTCAAAACATATGTATAGCTTCACAATTATCTGCTTCTAGAAGCAAGCAAAAGCTGTGGTTCTTGAAGCTATTCTGGGAGAAAGTGAGGACTTGATATGCTGCTGAGTGTTGAAGGTAGGGAAGTACTGAAACGGAAGGAGAAAAGAGAAGACAAAGGAAGCTTCTTGTATTGCTGCTTAATCTTGAGGTGTAAATTTTGATTTGCAAAAATAATTAGTAATTGAATTTCCATGGGTAAAAAGGTGGAAAAATGTGACTGGGACAGATATTCTTGCTGTGTGCTGCCCTCAGTTTGAATCCCATGATTTAAATTTAGCACTGCGTGCTGCTGAAGAAGTGGAAACTGCATGGCTGGCTGGTGATAAGGTAGGCAGGGACAACAGAGAGCTGTGGTTCATGGAGAAGTTTCCTTGGTCAGATCTGTTGATGAAGGTGAATTTCTGTTCAGCCTCTTGCAGTGTGCCGCAAGAGGTTGTCAGGCGGTACGCTACCCACACGGATTGCTCTTATCTCAAACCTGCTGAATACCAGAGCTTTGTGTGATCTTTCTTTGTGGTGACTTAAATTCTTGCAAATGAGGGTAAGAGAACACATTGGAATGATGCAGTTGAGTGAGGTAGAGGTGGTATACAGGGTTTCCCTAAAAGGTTAGGATAAATTAGTTGCCACCGAAGCAGATGTGTTAAGGGAGGTTTGTTGGCTGACTCGAGTGCTGTGCCTGGGACATTGTGTATAGGCAGTCTGTTCAGAATGAATGCAATTGCCAATGTTCCACTTCAGCTTTTGGAATTGGTCTGAATATGGTATCATGGGGCCTTTTCATAAGCACATGTACTTCTCCGTACCTCTTTCATCAGAAGCTTTTTGCCATTTTTGTTACATGTGAGCTCATTGGGTGTTTCCTCTTGAAGGTTTAAATGTGTTTTGGTCCTGCCCTTTCTGTCACCAACGTATCACTAAATACATTCAGCAATCCTCTGGGTAACTATTTTTTTTTTCTTTTTTTTCCTTTCTTTCTTTCCCCCTTCCCCTCCGGACTTACATGAATCACATCTAACAAAGGCAGGCACCTTAAAGGTTAAGTGCAGGATCAGTTTTTGCACAGATGTGGTGGTCCATTTGTTCATGGTTCAAATCACGCTATGGATCTATTGCCATTCTGAAGGGGTTTTCTCACTTTTTGTTTTGTAGCTTGTTGAGAAGCTGGGTCAGTTTACTGGCTTCAAAGAAGGGTTTTTGGCATAACGCTTCACTTTGAAGTCTCCTTCTCAAACTATAGATCATAATAAATCAGCTGCATCCAGAACAGCAGAACATACTGGTTTTCCTTTCAGCACCCAGTATGGCTGTAAAGAATGCAAAAGAATACATGGAAGCAATTCCTAAGCTCTTTACCTTCTTCAGCTATTTTGAGACATTTAATTTCACTCTAAGCTGGTTAGAGAGACCTTCATTATAGGAATATGGATTTTATATTTTTTTCATAAACAAAACCTGGATATGGCATTTTTTGTTGTGTGGGTGGTGGTTTGTGTTTGTGTGTGTTGTTGTTCCCCCCCCCCCCCCATATCTGTATTCCCTATTTGCCATATTTGAGTTTATGCATAGTGACTATGACTTGTACTTTGATAATTGAACTACTCAAGCTTGTCGAAACTACTATAACTTGCCTTTCAGAACCGGCTTCTTAGTATCTCAGTTCTAAGCCTGCTAATTAGTAGTTAGCATTGGTCATAAATCAAAACTAAGCACTGTTTGTGTATGCTATGAATGGGATGAAGTAATAGTCTTCTGTCTTGTTACACACATGTTTTTCTTGATGCTTCTTATTTGAGGTGAGGGTAGATGAAATGTAGCAGTTGTTTAATGTGGATCCTTCTCAGTTAAATGCACTGAAGTACTAGAATAGCATTTTAGCTATACTTTGTGTCCAACAGTGCTTTTGGAAAGAGGTGAGTGAAAACAATAAGGACAACTTTAAAGCTGCAGTGGTGTGGGGTGTTTTGGTTTTGTTTTTTCAGTAATACTGATTTATTTAGTTCTACATAAAGCTTGTATGCAAATAGGTTCTCAAATAGGTGGTTGTTTATGAAGTCTTATGAGATTTGGTGCATAAAACCATATTCTAGGTAGGAGTACGTTTGCCAAGTACTGTGCTATCCTTCATATTCAGAGCTGTGAAGACAGAGATTGCATTAAGTTTCCTCCCCTGTGATTCAGAGGTGCTAAATTCATTTTCTGGTAAGGCATTCATACATACTTGCCAAAACACTACTCAAAATACTACTAACCATATTCTGCACCTTGTTGCTGCCTGGGTCAATGGACTAATGTTAGAATTGTAAATAAAACATACTCATTGGGTTATGAAATCTCTGAGAGTAGGAGTGCGGCTGCAAAAATTGCATGGTTTTACACAGGCCATTTCAGGTTTGTTTTCCTGGGTGGGATTTCTGAAGAGAAGGTTAAGAGAACTGATTTCTAGTCCTTCTTTGATAGTGGAGTCAGCTGGTTTCTCCCAATAATTCTATTCCACTCCCAAGGCACCAACTTTATTAAACTTTTTAGCTTTGGCTCTGGAATGGGGAGCATCTCTGCTATTCTGCATGAATTCTGCTGCCTTGGTGGGCAAACTACCCCTGTGTTTTGGTGAGGTTGGCAAAAGTGGCTCTTGACTCAGTGGGGGCTGCTTTTAGGTAGGCTGAGGGGATGAGGATTACGAAGTATTGCGCCACTGTAGAGGAAACAATGCTTCTGCACTTGAAGGGAAAAGGAGTAAACAGACCAACAGCAAGGCTCTGTGTAAGGAAGCTGGAGCCCAAAAGCATTGATACAGATGTATATGAAATATAATATAAGGAAAAAACTGTTTGGGGTGTGTTCCTCTCTTGGTTGAATAAAAGCTTACTTCCTCACTCCCATCCTGAATGTGGGAAGACAGACCCTTAAGTTTTGAGGAAAAGGGGAGGCTTGTTTCCTTTCTGGATTGAATATAAATTATACCCCTATAATTAGATAGTTTATCTAGGAAAAGGCTTTTAGATAGCTAAGGCCAGCAGCGATCATGTGAAAGAACCCTTTGAGACTGGGGAAGTATTCTGCATTCAGATTTTAAAATTAGTGCTTTTATAGCCTGAGGATTGTAGATGTCTGTGTAAAGTATCAGCGCTGTTTTTTCTCCATACCTTCTGGCACCAGAACATTTGTTGTTTCTTATGCGCGGAAGACACAGTGATCATGCTGTCTGTTGTCACATCCCTTTTACTCCACTGGCTTGCTAGATGACACTGGGACCTCTTGAAGGATTTCAAAATGTGCTGAAGACCAGAAATGTGATTATGTAGATGCCGTTTTTGCAAAATTTTTATGGAATTGCTTAACTTTCTCTCCCTGGGGGACAATATAAATAAGCTTTTTCTATTCTATGGTTGTTGTTAGTTGGTTGATTGGTTAGCACAACTGTTACTGGCTAGCAAGTCTCACTTGCATTTCTGGTCTGGTGAAACAGTGTGCTCGATGGTTGCATCTACAAGGGAGTTTTAGCTCTGATCTTAATTTCATTTTTGAAGTGAACCTCCCAGTTGTTGCCATTTTCTGGGCTTTCATTCACATCGTGGGGCAGTCTGACAGCATGTGAATTCAATTTCTTTCAGGAAAAAGTACTGAATCAGAAGATTCTGTCTAGGATTACATGTAATAGGGTTCATTTCCTAATTAGCATTCAGTCCGTCTGCCTTGAGGCTTACATGGAGGATGCTTTTCAGGAAGACAGAGAAGCAAAAGGGCTGAAAGAGGAACCTGCACTAACTGCCTGGTAGGAAGTGATGGCTACTGGTGTCTAGAAAACCAAGCTTGGTTCTGCCAGTTATGAAATAACTTGCAAAAGAATAATACATAAAATTTATAAACATTTTTGTAAGTATATACATGCAATTAAGCCTGTATTAACTGTTTACAAATTAAGACAATTTTTCAGAGCATAGCTGTTGTTCCAGTAAAAGCATAAACATGGCCTTAGGAGTAGTCAAGTCTTCATTCCTGTAGTACAACTTTTCATGCAAATTTTGTAGTGTTTGGCTCTTTTGTGTGTAGGAACTAGCTCATGTTTTCTGTGGAGCAATTTCTTTAAAAGGAGAAGAAGCAAGGTGCCTAGTAGCAAGTTTTAGAAGTCTGGGCGGTTTTCTGTGTAGAAACTCTGGGAACCCATAAAAGCACATGACGTATTTCATGTGCAGGCTGTAAGCTGTAACTTAAACATTTCAAATTAATTTGAATTAGCTGTAGTAGTTCTGACTGCTTTTTACCAATAGATTGCGTTATCAGCTGTTGTAAACTTGTCAGCGGTAGAGCTTCAAGCTCGTTCATCTTGTCATAACCGGTCATAACCGGATGAGGTTCAACAAAAGCAAGTGTA
>KL262234.1:20039-35402 GCA_000699545.1 Podiceps cristatus | reverse complement strand
GGTGGCCCTCGACAGTCGTTTTGTAACCGTGCGTGGTTCAGGTGCCCCTGTAGCCTTGCGTCTGCGAGCTGTGTCGGAGCTTTACCCTTGGCTTTAAGAAAACAGCTGGAGCTTGCCCAGACTCTTCTCTGTGCGCTGTGTGAGTGTAACCCAAGCAAAATATGTTGCTACACTGAAGTGGCATTCTTGGTGCTTCCTCATCCTTTGGGGGTCAAGCTGCTTGGAAATAGTGATTATGTACACATACAAAAAAAAATATTTACATGTTTCATCTCTTTAAAGTCGTTTACAGTGGTGTTACTCCCCACATATGTGACTTTAAATCTGTCTAATTTTCCTTTCTGAAAAGAGAAAAACAAGGTATTAAGAATTTCAGACCTCTAACAGCATCCTGTCTCACACAAAGGAATGGGAAAACAAGGTAGCTAACAGGCAGTCTTCTTAGTAGTATTAACTAATTAGCTGAGGTGCTGCCCCAAATTAATAAGCCACAGAGAGGCAGGCCTAATGAATCTGAAGCAATGTTGCTCCAAATATTTGCTGTTGTAGACATGAGTTGTAAACTTTCAATTTATCTGTGTGCAGGTGATGTGCAGACTGATTTCTTCAGAAGAGCAGTTACACGCATCGTGCATTGCAGGTCTTTGGAGTTTGGGTTGGTTTGTTGATAAAAGCAGGTGAATACACCAGAAGTGCAGTTTTTTTACTGTCAGCTCTCAGATTACCTTTACTGCCCACATCTCCCAATTCATGGCCTTGTGTATTGGCAGAAGTCCTGTTCATTAGCAGTTTAATCTGTTAAAGCTGAGCTGTGAACTAGGATGATGGAGATCTTATCCCCTGCTCTCCTGTTTTGGAGGGTTGAAGGTTGGTCACGTAGGAAAATTTTGGACTGTCTCTGCTGGACTAAGTAGAAAACATACAACTTCATCAGAAGCTTTAAACTGTATCTGATGTTAATGCTTGTGGTTTGGATTTATTTATTTATTATCTCGTGAAAAGTTATTAGCTGGAAGTTTGATACTTTGCGTATCCTAGATTAATGTGATTAATGTTGGTTGCTTCCTGACATACAAACCCCAATATTTTTTTCCTTTTCTCCTTATCCACAGAACAATATGCTGGACTTCGTGTTTGCTGTTGATGATTCTGTGACCTGGCATATGATGAACTTGCTAAAGAACAGGAGTCATTATTCTTTCCTAAAAGTTTTTGGGCCAAAACAGATAAGTAGCATACAGAGCTATGGAGCAGGGATTTACTACAATACTTTAGTGCCATGTAATGGTAGGGTAAGTACATATAGTTTGTGTAAATGAAGTCAAATGTTTGTGTATGAAGTATTGAAATGATTAGCTTAAAGCAGATTTCTGTTCAGGCAGCAAATCTTGTAGATTGTAACTGATCTGTAACTTGCGATACCTTCAGTATTTACGTCTCAGATTGTTTCACTGTCACAAATGTATTTTTTTTCTTTTTTGCAATTGAGTGGCTTTACACAATGTGATTTGGCAGTAGTTTAGAATTTATTTACACCCCCACAGCAAATGACAGAATTCGATTGTGATATTTGATAGCACTCAGTTATTAGTGGATCAACAAGGTGATTTGACAAAATTTGTTCTAATCAAACAGTGACTTATTAAAAGGTTCAAAACCAACAAGCTTCACTCTGTTACTGTGTGGAAGGAGTCTATCAGGGAAAATCAGGACAGGGTTGATTTTACAGAATAAAAGGATAAAAGGGTAAGGAGGACCCTCCTGTTGAGTATCAGGGTTCAGAAAGGATTGCCTTGCTTTCTAAACATCCTCATGGAGGGTCTAGGGGCAGCTGGAACCAATCCTAGTTCCAGACCTGGTCAGCAGCTTGTCTAAGGTTCATTCACAGTTTAAGGTAAATTGTAAAATTGTAGTAACACTTAATCATTGCCTAATTTAACACCTACAAAGTGACCGAATTATTCACACACACGCATACGCAATTCACATAAATGTACTGAAAGTATACCTGTTAAAAATTCCCCTTGAGTTTAGTGAAATATTCACGTCAAATGCTCTGGCATTTCTTAACAGGCAAGTGTTGAGCCTCAAGGAGTGGGGGGTTTCAGCCAACATCCCATCATCAGCTTTTGTTGACAGTCCTCTGATTTTCACAGATTCAAGAGCTGCGAGCTCTGAGAGCCGTCCCACTCAGAGATACTGGGTGCAGCCTGTTGTGGTCTAGGAGAGCTCAAAGGACCTCACTTGGGACCACTGTTTATAGGGTTGCGAGACAATTGGCTTTAGTCATCAGTAAATTTCCATCCTGGGCATAATTCAGATCTTGTTGCTCTCGTGTCACTCTTCCCACCAGGCCAGGTGTTTGTCAAAGTTTCTGATATGGACAGTGCCGCTGCCCATGTCAGCCACGCAAGAGTTAAGGATACGGTCAAGGGGCGCTTCACTGCTCAGCTTATTGCACAAGGCCAAGTCCTGGGAAGCAGAGTTGTTTGTACAAGTGGTCCTGGAAAAGGAAGGTGCGGGTGGGAGGATGCACTACCACATTCACGAACAGCATATTGATTAAAAAGCGAACATAGCAGCTGCTCTTGCACTTTAAAAGTGCGAGCAATGTTTGGAATTTACAACTAAAGCACTTCAAAAACTGGATTTATATTCCTTATTACTTCTTGTGTGCCAGTTTTGGTGGTTGTAAAGTGTTTTGTGATGAAACAGGACCTTAATTTCAGCAGTTGACCATGTAGTAATAGCAAAGTGGATTCTTACTGTTTCTTTGGCATAAAATACAAATATTTAACATAGCAAGTTGGAATGACATCTGTGTTGTTTAATGGCTGACACCCTGACCTGGGAAGCTTGGGTGTAATTAGTAATTCTAGGTAACTAGTACTGGTCCAGCATGTCCTGCTCCTTTGTCTATGTGTAGACTGTGTTTGGTAAGGAGGAGCAGAGGTAGGAGTCAGGGCAGGGAAGGACTGTATCCGTCTGTCTTGGTGGTGATTTTGAGTAACTTTTGCCGTGCAGTAACAAATTTTGTATAGGGAAAGCAAGTTATTTTGAAGGGAAATGAAATGAAGGACAGCTGTGGAAAAATGCCATGTGAGCAATATATATCTAACTGGAGTTTCTCAGGGCACACGTGATTGCGGTAATGTTGGGTATACATCAGAATTCTTCATAGAAGCTTGGAGAGGTGGAGAAAATATAGACTATATAGTACTTGCTATTTTGTTTAAAGGCATCTGTGTGAGGCAAGAATTTGGGGTTTGAACCTTGTTCACTTTATGTAAAAAGGGATTTTGGATTCTATTTTAAGGACTGTTGGTCTTTGCTATAAAATTCTGTTGTTCTTGGCTTTTTATGGTCTTATCTCGTGCTGTAATGACTCAGATATATCACAGTCTATGGTCCTTTGTTATCCAGAAGTTCTGATGTTGGCTGCCTTGCTGTGGTGATAATCTTTAGACACTCAGAAGCTGCAAATTGGTAACAAACTGTTGAAAGTTCATCTTTTTTCCAGTTACATGAAATGAAGTACAAAATCACAATTTGTTTTCTAACATCAAAGAGCAAAAGAAAAAGCTCCGTGATACACACCTCACCTCCCAGTAATGGTACACATAACTGTCTAGGAGTTTTGTTTATTTTAGATCTCTGACAAACTATTTCTGGAGTGTTTTCAGTACCAGAAAGGATACTGTGGATTATTCCAACTATTGCAATGTTTGGCTGATACAAAACTGATAAAAACCTTTCCAAAATCTTTTTATGAACAGTTGTATTTTAATATTCTCGTATCTTCAGTGTCAATGTCTGTCTAGACTAGGTTTCTTTGGGAGTTAGTCTTTTGCTTCAGTGATGGATCCTGGGGTGACTTTATTGTAACTGTGATTCTAGAAAGACTCTTACAGGGTTATATGCATCTTCCCATTACACTTTTTTTGATTGGTCCCCCCCCACATCGTGTGTGTATCCATCCGTGTCCCCCCGTCTCATCGTCGTCCCCCTCCACCCCCCCGTCCCCCTCAAAATTTAAATGTAAATAGGATAATTTTTTATTACATCCTGTGGTCATTAAAACATTTTAATGTTTTAATGTTATGCATCCAGTTTTTTATTGGAGGTGTATGTTCCTTAGAATTAATGACAGTTATAGTAAGTAAGTAGTAATTTTCATACAGTGAAAATAGTGCAGGTATATGGTTTTTCAAAAACCTTTGTTTTGCTTTTTTCCAGATGATAAAATATGGTGTAATTAGTACTGATACCCTGATTGATGACTTACTTCATTGGAAAACCCTCTATGTTGCTGGACGCCTACAAAAACCGGTAACTGCTAGTCTGTTCAGTTATCTGTCTTGAAATGCAGGGAATTACAGGGCTGGAAAACTACAAGTTGTAGTTTTAACTGTTAAGGATCTACGCGTCAGTACTGAACAAATAATCTGCCTAGATTTAGGGGTCTAGCCCTTGAGGGGTAATCTTTCAGAAAGGAAGTGAAATGTAGTCCTTAAGGATAGTCTGTGTTACGTGGAAAAAAAACCCCTAAAGGTAAGTATATTAATCACAGTTTTCTGCCTGTGGTAGATCTTGAATAACTGGACTATATTAACTCGAACTCCCTTTAATGTTAAATGTAATATTTACCTTTTATAACAAATTATAGGAGTCACCAAAATTTATCACAGTTAAATAATGGAAATCTTTAAAGATGAAAGCTGCCTTGCTGTGCAGTTGCTGTCTAGTTCATTGTATTGTTGAAGTGTCTGTAATTGACTGAACCTTGTGTTAAGCATCTTGGTTTTTCTCCTCCATGTTTGTGTCAAAAAAACCCCGAGGTTTTGCTTTCCCATGAGGGTCTGATTCAGTGTGCTTTCAGCAGATGGCAGCAGTGCTGAGTTAAAATTTCTTAAGAGGAGAGGGGGGAAGGAGAGGAGAACTCTGTTCAGGTCTTGGAACAGAAATCAATTACACTTTTAACTAAAATTTTGGGGTGAAAGTTTGAATAGAATGTCTCAGTGCTACTGGCTTTTCTCTATCTCTAGGCATGTTTTATAGTGTGATGCAGGTTAGAACAGCTGTTATCTTTATAAAGAAGAATGAAACTGAATACATTGAGAAAATAACTAAAGGAATTTCACATTGACAACAAATATTGAATATTTATTTCAGTGTAGCTGCATTTGCTGCTGCTTTGATTTATTTTATGATTTTTCATCTTCTGAGTGTATATAAATTGTGCTTCATATCTTTTGATTAAATTCAATGGGAGTACATGCTTGCACAAGAAGGCAGAATTTGGTTTTTTTGTTCGGTTGCTAATGAGACAGCAGAGATACCTTCACACGTTTTTCTTTAATAGATAAAAGAAGAAATCAGTCCATATTGTTTTCCTAAAGCTCGCAGGAATTTGCATTGAGTAAAGACTGCAGGACTTCGCCTAGATTTCGACCAAAAGATTACTTGCTGAATGTTTAAACTGTCTCTTCCTTGTAGAATCTAAAAAATCGCTAACTAGGATTTTGAATGTTATACTGTGTTGAACAAAAATGACCAAATAACTTGTTAAGATCTGTTATGTATTAGTTTCAAACGTCTGTTGGTTCTGGCTTCTACAACTGATTTGATGTTTTGATATATATGTTGTAAATGGTAGTGATAAAGAACTTTTTTTTGCCTCCTTAAAAATTTACAGTAAGTCTCTTTTGGAAGGGACACAAAATTGTTTTCTTATACTATAATCTCTTGCATACTATTTGCCATTTGTGCTAACTCTGGGCACAGTTGTCTGAAGCCAGATTAATATTGTTTAACAGTTTGTTTGGGAATTTCCTCCTCGCTCTCGTATAGAGAAGGAGGCGCTCAGCACTTTTCTGGTGTTCTGTTACAAAGATGTCGCTCTGAGAGTGAAAGCTATCCAAGCTATTCTACCACATGAGTTAAAACATTTGCTCTGGCTTGAAAATCTTGGCTTAATTTTCACTGGAAGTTTTGTTTCTGTTATAAACTGGTTGCCTTGACCAAGTAATATTTCCAGAATGTTTGGCAGAATAGATGGAGTTTGGAATTGCCACTTAGAAATGCTAAATTTTCTTCCTAGACTCCTTTGTTTGTGTTAAAAGTTTATTTGCTTTTCATGCTATGTAACATTTATAATGCTGATTAGCTAAAGTCCCATTGAACTGTATTGGAAAAAATGAATAAATTTAGTTGTAATGTCTCCATAACTGATAGGTTTCCTGAAAAAGAAAACCAAACCAACAAACCAAAAAACAAACAAACAAAACCAAGCCAAAACCCCAAACCAATGCTGCTGCACCTAAAAAGCAAAATAAATAAGTACAAGTGACACATAATTAGTTTTTGGAGGAAGAAGACTTAAAAAAGCATCTGAAGTGTTGCTGAATTTTTCTTAAACGTAGAGTGTAAGTAATTCCTTTAGTATAAGCAGCTGTAGTCACTCTTGTCCTGGAGAAACTATTAAAAGAAGAAAGTGTTTAATAAATTGAAGTGAGGAGAGAGAGAGGGAATTATGAATATTGTATAGAAATACCTTGTACTTTTTAGAGAGGTCTTGGGAAGTTTAGGTTTTTTGTATTATAAAAATTCCCATGAAGAGGTAACAGAACATGTACTTGTTTACATAATTTTTCTGTTGTCCAAATCTGTAAAAACATTTTTTGAAAGAGAATGGAAAAATCCTCTTATGCTATTTAGCAGAGTGTGGTCATGGCTAAATGGCAATCTGGAATAGTGCTTTTGACACCTTTCATTATATAATGAGATTTTGTTTCTCTGTAAGTATCTTTGTGTACACATGCCTGCCATTGCTTGTGTATGAATTTCCTAGCAGTGAAGGCAGTACATTTCCTTCTTTTAAGTGTTGTGATGACTGAGGGTCATGCTTATTTATAAAATCAAATATATGCCGCATTTAAAATATTTCATTATTTTAAAGTCTCGACTGTACTGTTAATTGACTGAATTCTCTGTATACTGTAAAACCAGAATGAATTGGATTCTTCTTCCCCCCTTATGTGATAGAATCATAGAATAGTTTGGGTTGCAAGGACCTTTCAAGGCCATCTAGTCCAACCCCCCTGCAATGAACAGGGACATCTTCAACTAGGTTGATCAACTAGATCATGTCGCTCAGAGCCCCGTCCAGCCTGACCTAGAATGTTTCCAGGGACGGGGCTTCTACCACCTCTCTGGGCAACCTGGGACAGTGCCTCACCACCCTCAGAGTGAAAAATATCTTCCCTATGTCTAGTCTATATCTCTCTCCTATCAGTCTTCCATTTTAATGCTAACAAATACAAAGTAATTTGCAGGAGAATTTAGGAGGAATTCTGAAATGTTTGATTGTACAGTAAACTATTTTAAAAAATTAAAATCAAAGGAAAACATCCTTCAAAAATCCACCCTGGAGTAATTCCAGACTATTGTATAGATATGATGTTAGGCAAACCCATGTTCTAGTGCAGAGTGATTGAAACAAGCAGCCTGTTGCATTCACCACCATATCAAAATGAGATATTGTTCTAGTTTTATCCCTCTTAAAGATTTCACCATAATTAAAAATTTTGTTCTGAATATAGTGTTGGCCAGCCAGGACACTGCTTTGTCAGCACCCTTTCTGTAAGAAGAGTTTTGTGTAGCAGATATGACCGATTCTACCGAATCTTTTTTGTTTTGTTTTTCTTCATTAACAGAGTATTTACATTCCTAAAGGAAAATACTTGAAAGGATACCTTACTTTTCTTGTTATATTTGGAGGCAGAATTTCAAGTAATACTGCAATTCATTTGTGTGTGAATGGGCTTTTGTTGCAAAAAAGCAAGTTGGATTGGATACATTTGTTCATAACTGCCAGTGGGTTTCCATTTTAGGGGATTCTAGAGTAAACAGATATTAAGAAGCTGCCCTTTATAAGCAAGACATCATTGCTGAAACTCACAACGGACAGGTGTTCTTGGGTGAGTTGTTTCTGAAAGAGCATAGTTAGCCATCTTGTAAACCAGGCTCACTTCGTCTGTCTCATGTTCTATAATATTCCTGTATTCAGCTCTTACTGAAGATCTGCTTTTTATTCCAGTATATTTCTGTATCCTAGGTGACTGGATTCTGTAGTTGGTCTTGAACAGTTTGAATGCTTCCTAAATACAAACTTGTCTTTTTGGTGCGTAGAAGCACTCAACTTCAGTGCTCTATTTGTCATGTATACGTGAAGTTCCCATTGAGTTCATGTTCTGCTCGTATGAAGTGCAAAATAAAGCCCTGCTTCTTCTACGAGGACAGCTACTGTCTAAGAAACTACTTGAAGAATGTGATAGAGGAGTCCTCTAGTAAAAAAACAAACACACAAAACCAAAAAAACCCACCAAACCAAAAACAATGACCAAAAACCCCCCTTACCTCCTTTTCTGGTATTCCATTATCTTTTAGTGTGACAGTAGTCTTTTTTCTTATTGCATAATCACATACAAAGTATTTCTGTTGATGCATTCATATGTGTTGGTCGACAGCTGGCTGAAGACAAGCCAGCGTTCTGCCCAGGTGGCTAAGGCGGCCAACGGCATCCTGGCTTGTACCAGCAATAGCGTGGCCAGCAGGGGTAGGGCAGTGATCATCCCCCTGTACTCGGCACTGCTGAGGCTGCAGCTCGAGTGCTGGGTTCAGCTTTGGGCCCCTCAGTACAAGGCACACACTGAGGGGCTGGAGCGGGTCCAGAGACGGGTAACGGAGCTGGGGAAGGGTCTGGAGCACAAGTGCTGTGAGGAGCAGCTGAGGGAGCTGGGGGTGTTCAGCCTGGAGAGAAGGAGGCTGAGGGGAGACCTTCTTGCTCTGCATCTACCTGAGAGGAGGTTGGAGCTGGGGGGGGGTCGGTCTCTGCTCCCAAGTAACAGGCGACAGGACAAGAGGAAATGGCCTCAAGTTGCGCCAGAGGAGGTTTAGGTTGGATATTGGGAAATGTTTCTTCCCCAAAAGGGTTGTTAGGTCCTGGAACAGGCTGCCCAGGGCAGTGGGGGAGTTGCCATCCCAGATATGTAGAGGTGGTGCTTGGGGACATGGCTTAGTGGTAGCCTTGGCAGTGCTGGGTTAACAGTTAGACTTGATGATCTTAAAGGTCTCTTCCAACCTGAACGATTCTATGATTCTATATTTACTGCTTTGATTAATCCTAAATTCATGAATATGAAAAGGTGAGATTAGTTAATGGCTGTTGCTTATGGCAGTTCCGAGCGTGTTTGTAAAAACAGCCTGTTATAGCAGGGTTTTAATTCTTAAAAAGATGTTCCTCTGTTCTGCTGTGTAAACAAAATGGGACCTTCTAGTCTTTATTTTACCATAATGCTAGGATCTAATCTTAAATAATTTTCTTACTTATTTTTCGTGTTGGATTGAGTAACATTTCTAGCTTCATCTTCAGTAGCACTTTCCCGAAGTCTTACTTCCAATGACTCTGCTTTTTCAGGTGAAAATACTGACACAGAATGAGAATAGCAAGCTGCAAGCTGCTCTTGTTAGCAATCTGAAGAGTGCAGTCACAGCAGCCTTTCTCATGTTACCAGAAAGTTTCTCTGAAGAAGACCTCTATATACAGATTGCAGGACTCTCCTATTCTGGTTAGTACATGGGGTCTAAAGTCTCCAAGGAGAAAAGCTGTAGTTGGAGCTATTGTAGGAATTCTAGTGTATAAGTTACCTGCTCTCTTGCTTTGGGCTTACACTGTTGCGTGCTCCACTATGTTTTACTGCTCTGTTGTATAACACTAATTGTGCTTACTCGTGGAAAATAGGTACAGGTACATAACCGAACTTCTTATACCTGCTTGATTTATGAATGTCTAAGTATGGATGATTAAATATGGTGAAATCGTAGGTTTTTTTCTGTTTGTATGGATTGTATTTTCATTTTAATAGTTTTAAACCTTGGAAAAAAATTTTTCTTTCCAGTCTCTGTGTAACGTTGATTCATCTGATAATCTGACCCATGCTTTGTTATCTTACTTTTTTTGGAAAAAAGATAAAAAGCACAGGTAGGCAGGCAGGGTTTATAAGCTGCAGCTTGATCCTACTGTGAAAAGTTACCGTTCTTTACATAGTACTTCTCTGGTTGGTTTAGATTTCAATTTGTTCAGCTTTTCCTTCGCAGTTTCTTCTGAATTGTTATCTGTTTGAAAGTGACAGCAAAGTAAAGAGGGTAAAGACAGTGGGGTGGCTAAGCTTGGTGACCAGACATGTTTGCTACAGGGCTGCATACTGGCCCATCTGAAACCTGTCCAGGAGTGTCATTAGATTCTTGGTAAGTACCAGTGACCAAGATGCTTTTTGTATATCCTTTGGAACAGCGCAAGTAACCAAAAACATGGGAGATCAGTTACCATGCTGTAAGATGTTGAAATTGGCTCTGCTGTGTGAACAAAGCTAAAGCAATAAGACTCTGTTGGGAATGTTGAAGAAAAAGGCTGTCAGTTACATGTTTGTGGATATTTTATTTTGCTGCCATTCTGTTAAGTCTTAAAATTTTCAGGTGGTATACTAGTACACAAAATTGATTTTGTGTTACTGTAATTGATCTCCTTGGAGACTGCTGAAAATAATTGTTTATGCTTTAATTTGGAAGATGTTTATCTTTTTTTTTGTGCCTGTGGTGTTTTTTTTTTTTGTTTGTTTGTTTTGTTTGTTTGTTTTTTGGTGAGCAGTGAGTCAGTACCATTTATATGGGAAGTGTTTGTTTTGCAGCTTGGCATAAATTGGAATAAATTAAGTAATGCTAGCAAGTTACCACCTTGCAACGTTTATCTCCTGAATGTGAGAAGTGGGGAAATGAATTGATACGGGATTTTGTATTTTGATGTGTGCTGTACTGGGCACCTAACTCCTGGCTGGTAATCCTGGAAGCTACCAGGGTAGCAACTAATAGATGTAGATGAACGCTCTGTTACAGACTGTCTTTTCACTTATTCTCTTTGGAACTTTTCAATTGCATATCATAAAAGAAAGTGTAAAGGTCAGTAATGTAACAATGGTATTAAAGACTTTGCTTTTTGAAATTGCTAAAAAAATGCATGGCTGAGAGGGTAAGGCAGTCATGGGAAAATCACAGTATCACCATTAGCTGTACTGCAGGTACTGCCCTTGAAGTGCAGAGACAATGCAAATTATTTTCTTTTAATATTGGAAAATCAAAAGTTATTTGTTTCTAGATACAAAGTATTTGGGCTGGTCAGCCTATTTAGTAATCTGTTGAAACTGATATATGGTTGCAAAGAATCTAACTGTTACTGCTGCTTTTGAAGCTGAACTTGACAGCTGGAATTTTTTTGCTGTCCAAGTGAAAATGTGGACACATCAGTTGATGACATTAGAGCATATCAGAGGCCACATAACAATTCTGATTCTTGTTTTTTTGTGCTTGAAGGTATTTGAACAGTATTTTTTTACTGTTAGAAGGTGAACCTTGTTGTGGATTATATAGGCATTGGTAGAATTGGGGCATAAAGGTTTAGATGACAGCTTTATACTATGTTGGTTTCTGTTATATTCTTCTATGAGTTTTCATTTTTTTCCTAAGAAATTAACTGTTTTTCTTTTCTTGACTAGGTGATTTCAGAATGGTAATAGGAGAAGACAGATCGAAAGTGCAGAACATAGTGAAACCTAATGTTCCCCATTTTCAGAAGCTGTACAGTAACATATTACAGGACTGCCCTCAAGTGGTATATAAGCACCATCTGGGAAGGCTAGAGGCAAGTGTTGTTCAAAATGTTTCTAAAACAAGCAAGTGACGTGCTTTATCATGTTTTCAGAGGTGGGAATTATGCCATTCACTAAGGCAAGCAGTTGTAGTCACTGCACTTGCTATTTGTTATGTTTTTGTTTAGTTAATTTTGCAACCTGAAGACTTGCTCTAAATACTAATCTCTGCATATGCAGTAACTACTGTTCATTTTCTTTGAGTATGGGCACAGAACTAGAGCCCTAGCAAGGGAACGAGAAACGATCATTTTAAAATGTGTGTTCTAATGACAACCATATGGAAACAGCAATCTAGGAAGTGAAGAATACACATATGGTTTGTGTTAAAAAGATTAGGCCGTAATTTAGAGGTGCAACGTTCTGCAATCAAAAACTGTATCTCACAAAAAGAAACTCTGGAGTGCTAGTTATGAAGATCAGTTGACTAAATCCAAACAAAATTCTGGCATTATCTTTAAATACCCATACTAAACATTTTTTTTTTCCTAGTATTTGGGAAACAGGTATCCAAAATGACTGGTATCTTGAGTTCCATCTTTCTGGCATAAGGTATAAGTGTAACATTGCAATTAGGGGAGAGATGCCACAGTCGGGGGTCCAATAGCAATTTTTCCTCTTGTAGTATGCCTGTCCATGTGTGAATGTTCAAGTGTGATCTACATTTCAGCATGAAGTACAAATAGCATGGGTTGTGTCATGGACATGGGTATCTCTTTAACATCAAGTCACCTCAGTAATTATCTCACGAATGTCTCCTCTTAGGATGCATCTTTGTTGGAAACTGAAGTGCGGATATAAGCAAGTTTGAGTACAATAAACAATTTTACTGCAATACTTCAGAGTACAGTGTAGGCGAGTCTGTATTATACTACAGCTATCTCCGTGTTTTCTTACCAATGTGCTTTTGAACAGTTCAGTGGAAGCAGAATTTAAATGAATTTTGAAAAGAATCAGTAATGCTTTCTCCAAGAAAATGGCTAGTTAGAATAGTACTCCCCGTTGAGTTACCTTTAAACAAATCTTGGTAGCATACTACAAATATGTTGTTCATGGCCTCAAGTTACGCTAGGGGAGGTTGAGATTAGATATTAGGAAACATTTCTTCACTGAAAGGGTTGTCAGGCACTGGAACAGGCTGCCCAGGGAGGGAGTTGAGTCACCATCCCTGGAGGTATTTAAAAGGTGGGCAGGTTAGGTGCTTAGGGACACGGTTTAGTAGTGGTTAGGCACTGTTGGACTTGATCTTAAAGGTCCTTTCCAACCAAGGGATTCTATGATAATAAATATATCCATAATTCCATCACAGTCATTGAGACTGTTGATTAAACGCCATAATTTTATTGTTGATTTTGATCAAAGTGCTTTAAGACTTTATTCCTCACACCCTGGTCTGGTGATTGGCAGTTATTCCCCAGACCAAAGAGGATAACTGCGACTAGGAATGCTGTTTAATGCAGAATAGAAACCCCTTCTCCAAGTATAGATCTTTAGAGTTAGAGAAAATTCTTTCTTAAAAGATTTCCTCAAAAACAATTGAAGGCAGACGCTAGTTCTTACAGTTCTGATTCAGGCATGGACTCCTCCCACATAATGTCAAGCGCCTGCTCATTGTCTGCTCCCTCTGTAGTCAGTGGGTGATTCATCTGGATCTCATTTTCTCCCCCTTGACTCAAAGGAGTGTGTAGGGTATCCAGAGTCCTGTCCGATGTCTCCATGAACTGTCTAAAAAGTTTTGTGGAAGGAATCAAGCTCTTCATATTTTCTTCCAGTTTTGGAGAGAGCTGCTTCATTATGCATTTTTTGGTATTTGTGCTTACATTTTGTATAAATGTGTACAGGCCTGCATGTTGGTGTCATTGTATTCAAAAAAGGGTCATTGACTTTCTGATTTAGATTGGAAAATGTGGAATGAATGTTTCCTTTAAATTATACAAACCAGATGTGGTTTGAGTTTAAAGCAGAAAAATGTTTTCCAAACTAAACTTGAAATTTGTGTGTGTATAGTTTGATTATATTCAGGCAGGAGAAACTGAGCTAAGTGATCTTCTGGGAACTTTTTTGGTCTTTTTTTTTTTTTTTTTTTTTTCCCATTGTAGTGTACTTACATTTCCAAAGGAAATAGGATAGAGGACAAATGACACAGTTTCAATGAGAAGTTGCCTGCAGAGGCAGCAAGACCATGTGTAAACGTTAGTTTTCCCTTGGATAAAAATTAAAATCTTTGCATTGAGTTATTCTTCAGGTTCAGAACTGAGATACTGCATTTCTCAGTGCTTGGGAAGTTTTCATTTGCATTGACAATGACTTTTACAAGTGAAATGGGTTGTGTTCTTTGAGATATTTATCAGAGGTCAAAGATGGCTATCTATCTTCTGGCTAGAAGACTTTTCTGACCTCTTTGAAAAAGAGAACTTACTTCATTAGCACTAAATGTTTTTACTGTCTTATTTTTTATAACATTCAGATAGATAAAAGTCCAGAAGGTCAATTTACACAACTAATGGCTTTGCCAAGGACTCTGCAACAAAAGATAACTTCTCTGGTAGACCCTCCTGGAAAAAACAGAGATGTGGAAGAAATTTTACTGCAAGTTGCCCATGACCCTGACTGCGGATTTGTGGTGCATCAAGGTAGGCCTAGATCAGTGTCAGTAATCTCTTTTAAGACATGATAGATATACACATTTATTGTATATCTTCTAAGGATGAAGAAAACAAGACATTAATCATGAGATACATTCTTAAAAGCATGGGTTTGGATTTGTTTGATTGAAAACAGGTTATCTGAAATACTAGCAAATAGCATTCCTACTGATACAGAAAGGTGTGTTTTGGTTTGGATCTTGAAAGAAGTAGCCTTTAGGAATTAATGTGGCCTGCTTAGACCATCTAACTCTATTTGGGATGCTTACATCTTCAGGATTTCATTGACTGGCATAACTTCATCTAAATACTAAGCTATATATCCTACCAGTCATAAATTACAATGTCATTTTCTGGCTTGTAGATGTTACCCTTTCCAGTCATCATAGGTAGTCCAGAAACGTGAGTTCAACAGAGAACTAAAGTTTTGAGGAAAAAGACTGAGGTGCTTCTCATCATCAGCAGGGGGGCTCACCAGAGCACAGCAGAGGGGCAGAATGCCCTCCCTCGACCTGCTGGCCACGCTGCTGAGGATGCAGCCCAGGCCACGGTTGGCCTTCTGAGCTGCAAGCGCACGTTGCTGGGTCATGTCCAGCCTTTTATCCCCCAGTACCCCAAGTCCCTCTTGTCAGGGCAGCTCTCGATCCCTTCATCCCCCAGACTGTGTTGATGCCGGCGGTTGCCCGACCCATGTGCAGGATTTTGCAATTGGCTTTGTTGAACCTCATGAGGTTCCCCCAGGCCCACCTCCCAAGCTTGTCCAGGTCCCTCAGGATGGCATCCCATCCTTCAGGCATGTCCACCACACCACTCAGTTTGGTGTCATCCGCAAACTTGCTGAGGGTGCACTCGATCCCACTGTCCGTGTTATTGGTGAAGATATTAAAGAGTACTGGTCCTTGAGCGACACCAATGATCTCCATCTGGACATTGAGCCATTGACCACTGCCTTCTGC
>KL262234.1:5667-19667 GCA_000699545.1 Podiceps cristatus | reverse complement strand
GCCCTCCCCCCGACTGCCATGACTTTTCAAATATCATGGAGAGCGGCTTGGCAACTACCTCAGCCAATTCCCTCAGGACTCTGTTATGGTTCCTTGGGTGGTCACGAACCTGATCTTCTGTGACAGTGGGAGGGACTTTGCTCCCCCAGACCCCATCTTGTGGCCCATCCACTTGAGAAGCGTGGGAAGAGAGGTTGCCAGTGAAGACTGAGTCCATTAGCCTTCTCCTCATCCATTGATAACAGTTTGCCACTCCTGCTCATCATGGGGGTACGCTTTCTTTGACCTTGCTTTTCTGGCTGACATACCTGTAGAAACCCTTATTATTCTTTGCATCCCTTGCCAAGTTCAGCTCCAGCCGCACCTTGGCCTTCCTGACCCCATCCCTACACAACCGGGCAGTGTCCCTATACTTTTCCCAGGATACCCGTCCCTGCTTCCACTGCCTGTGTGTTTCCTTCTTGCCCTTTACTTTGACCAGCAGGTCTTGACTTGGCCGTGCCAGTCTCTTGCCTTCCTTCCCCGATCTCTTACACCTGGGGACGGAGAGCGAGCTGTTGCACTCTATGAAAAGCATCCTTAAAGATCTGCCAGCTCTGTTCTGCTCCCTTGTCTTATTGACTAACTCCTTGAAGAGTCCTTTATGTCTTTAAAGAACTGGACACATCTTAGTTCTTTAAAGAACTGGACACATCTTAGTTCCAGGTGGCAAATTTTGCAAGGTCCTTGAGCGTGGCAAAAAATTCCTAGATGCCTGAGAGCCACTAGACACTAGCCAACTGCTGAGGGAGCTCTTACACTGATTTATTTTGGGGGAAATAAAGCTCCTGAGAATTGCAGTTCTCCATTGACAGTATAGGATGAATTGCACCTGGACATCAAGGTGTCCAGCTTCTTTCATGTCTGTCTGTCGCAGCTTATATGTTACTATGGCTGGACTGCAAAAATAATGTGGTAACAGCTGAAGCTGGGAGCAGAAGTTGCAGTGGTTGCGCGCTCCGAGCTGTCCACCCTGAGCTGACTGTCCTTGTGGTTCTGTTCATGTAGGGTGCTGCAGGCATGGCTGTGACTGGGGACTGTGAGAGCGGGGCAGCACTCCAGTATCCAAACACTGGATAGGTCTAGTCTTCTCAAGCCAAGCAGTTTATCCTTTTAGTACAACAAATCAAAAAGCCCTCATGCACTTTTGTGCCAAAAGATTTTCCTAATTCAGGAATCTGGGTAAAGGACGGGACAAGCCATTTGGTAATCCTACAAGACAAAGCTGATTACTCAAGTTGAATTTCATGGTCCCTAGGTGTTTTACTAGCTCAGCATGATTTGTTTCCTCTCCTTTCCCCCTCCCCCCCCAGTTATTTTCTGATGGAATATTGTATCCCTATTACTTATTCATGGATTTCCCTAAGCTTTGTTCTTCATTATAGAAGTAGCTTTGAAAGAAGGATTTTAAAATAATATTTGAAATTATAGTCTATGTTCTGGTTAATGCAGAAGAATGACTTTCAGTTTGGAAGACTAACTCTGGGACTGCTGCATTTCTACATTTTAAAGTATTTAGAAATGTACAGTAGTTTTGTTCTGTACATATCAGTATGCTTTTTTATACCTGTGTTAAAACAGATAAAACTTAGTACTTTTCAAGAAAAGTTTTAATGTTTTATTTACTATTCTGTTAATACCTAACAACCACTGGATGATGAGAACTGAATGTGCCACAGTGCAAAAAGGTAAACGAGCCTTATCTCTAAAAGAGGTTAATTTAAAAAAGCCAGACAAACACTGCACAATATAGGCATCTCTACTTGATCAGAGAAGTGCAAAATCCCAATTTCATATTGAAGTAAACAACAAGTATAACTTGTTCTGCTCTAGGACGTTAATATGCTAGCACTTAAATGAAACAACTCTGAATCCTTTGTGACTAATCATCTTAGTAGTGAAATAATGCAAACACTAAATGAATTTGATCAATTCCTACTGGTTGTTATCTGTTTTAATATTGATTTGGCGGGGGGCTTTTTATGTTATATATAAAATAATTTAAAATATAGAATATTTTCAATTGGTGTGACAAAGCAGAGCAGAAACAAACTTTCTTGGCTTAAATGTATGTTTTATTTGCAGGCTGGCTTGATTGTAAACTGGAAAAATGTCTATACAACTTTTTGTGTATGTTGGAGGATTAAAAAAGTCCCTACAAAACTGCTAAGATGGGTAACATCTGTGTGCTTTTCTATCTGCAGGCATTTCGGGAATTGTGAGATCTTCCAGTATAGTGCAGAGTGCTAAAACTGTACTAACAGCTGGTAAGAATGTGTGTGATTTCTATCAACGTAGGCCTTCTGATTTCACAGAGTAAAAATTACAGGGCCCTGAGACTGTCTTGTTACAAGAGTTCAAAGAATAAACTTTTTGGGTGTCCAATTGAAAACCTCTGGAAAATAAAAGTAATATTTAAAGCAGAAGCTTTATATAACTGTTGAGAAATTGTAAAATGCCAAAAGGAATTGGGAGTCTGTATGACTCTCAAACAAAACCCCCCAACAACCCAAAAGTAACAAAAAAAACCTTCTGACTTTAATTTCTTTTTATACATAGGCCAGATGTGGTTGATGTGCACTAGTTCTGCTCTTTTTGTGTTAAAAATGGAAAAAAAATGACTTTATAATGCACTCCGGCTTTCTACATGTGAGTTGATCCCTAAATAATCAGTACATAATATTGGTATGTTATGTAGATTACAAGGTTATTTCATCATAAAATAAAGGAGAGGATGAATTTTGAGGGAGAGAACTTCCACAGGATCTGATGTTTTTGTCAGGCTCGGGAGACAGGTTTGTATTTGAAGACATGTATTTCCAGCTGAGCCTATGCTTGGTGAACATTGAGATACTACTGTAACTCTCATGCCTCAAAATTAATTACTTTAGAAAAAAAGTTGAGTATTACAACATCAGTGTGAGAGAAGGTGTCGAAGGGGAAAAATAAAGACTTGCTTGTGTAGAAACATGGGGAAAACAGGGATGCTCTTCAGCAATCAGTCAGCTTTTCAGTCTTCCTAATTGAATGAAAGTTACTGCCAGTTACACAGCTGAAGCTTCATCCTGTTTTCTGAGTTCCGGAATAAATCTTATTTTAAGGTGCCCTGATTTTTACATTTTAAAAAACTGAAAGCACTGCAGCTCAGTTTAAAAGACAGACTTAAGACTTGAGCCTTCATTTACTTAAAACTCTGATCAGGAGATTAGTCTCAATTCCTGCTAAGTAAAAAAATCCTTGCTGCTGGCATGAAGTTGCTCAAATCATTTTCTGAACTCATTCATACCTATTCTTAATTCTTCCACAGAAGCAATTGTATACAAAAGTGATGCCGTTACTAGGTTTAAAAGCAACTGTATAGCTTCCCGCTGAGCAATCCTTATCCAGACTTCTGCAGCCGCTATTCTCTTCTGTTTAGCGGTAAAGCTGGTGGCTCCATGTTATACTTCCTACCTCCTTGTAAAGAAACACAAGTTGCAGTGTTCAGGGCCATTAGTGGTCTGCTGAGTCAAATAAGCAGGAACAGTTGTACTTTTTATATGCTTCTGTTAATAGTCTAGTTCTGTTAACTGGAAGAAGTGTAACAAAGCTATTGCCTAGCTTCATTTAGTATTCAGAGTAGACTAAGGACATAACTCCAACTCAGAAAAGTAAGTTTTTTGTTTTATATGAGTTAGGCATATTGCAGGTATGAGTTTCTCTAGTGTAAGGTTTCCAAACAAATAGGTGAGGTTTTTCTTTTAGGGTTTGTTATCAAAATTACCTACTAAGGGTCAAGACTTCTTGTATTGTAACGTGCCTCTTTCAGAAATACCAGCTTGTAACATCCCTGTTTCTAAATCTACAGAGAGTAGATTTTGTAGAGCAAAATAATTGGAGGGGAGGGGTCAAAGACAGGGTTATCATGTTGAATTCAGTGCTTGTGAAGGTTAGCAACCTGACTGACCTGTGGAGCAAAGCTGCTTGCCTGTAACTGCACAAGTATGAATGAAGTAGTTAAGCTTTGTTGGATTATTTATGCTCCCTTTCTGTCTGTTCTGAGAGACAGAAAAATCACCTCTGGGAATCCTTAGCTCCTTTTGTGTCATGCAGTAAATCAGTTACAGCCTATATTGTTACCAGGACTTTTGGGAGGTCCTAATGCATCTTTTAGTAGGACTTGTAATTTTTACCATGTTTTCTGCTTTGTGCACCTGAAACTAGGCATTTGTGAAATGCCATTTCTTCCCTTTGTCTTAACTCCTTGGTTTATAGATACTGTGGTATAGTGTTTTGTTTTGTTTTTGTTTTGTTTTGTGTGTTGTGTTGTTGGGTTTTTTGGTGGGGTTTTTGGGTTTTTGTTTGTTTGGTGTGGGTTTGTTTTTTTTTTAAAAAAAAAAATCTCTAGTTGTCTTCTAACCAGCCAGTTACATAGAATAACACTTATGCTTAAAAACACATATTTCCCATGAGTGCTTTCAGTGTTGAAAATGCATCTTTGCCCTTTGATTCAGGTAGAGCAAAGCTATTGTGATCCTTTCCCTCGAAGAAGAGCCAAATTCGAGTGAGGCTTGGGAGATTTTAGTTTTCTTGTAGCGTAATTTAGTTTGTTTTATTTGAACCATATTTATGCACTTCTGCCAGAATCTGGACCAAACCATTGGCAACAGAATTCAGGATTGATCTTTTGAGGGCTGTTTTACAGATTATGTGCTGAGGGAAATGAGTCTCTGCTTCCCGAAGAGCCTGTGCGTGGGCCTTACCAGAGCACCACCAGTGCTGCCCACTAAAGATGGACAGAAGCACATTAATAGTAGACTTGTAATAAAAACCTACATTGTAGTGCATAGTAAAGAAGAAATTAAATTTAACTGACCAGGGCTGTGACTGCAGTATTTTTCAGATGGGATGTTTGTGAGGTCTTCGGTGATCTTCCCTGGAATTCAGGAGGGATATGTTTAGGAGTTATTTAGTAGAATCCTTTTGCCTGCTTTTTTAATTCTTCTCTCCAAAGATTTATGATTGAGTTTATTAAATCTTGCTGTATCTTCTCATGAAGGTTTTTCCCAATCACAGTTTCGTCATTTAAACAATTGTTCACTAGAGGGCAGACATTAATGCTGGTCACCTTGCTTTGCCATTTCTTGGGGCTCTTCTAATATTCATGTAGATACGTACTGTACACAGACAAAACATTGTGCCTTCTACATAGAAAGTATTTGCTTGACTTGTGCAAGGTACGTGTATCACAGGAAAGTGTTGAACTTTTAAACTTAATCCCTAAGGATGCTGTATTTCTTTCTTCATTCTTTAACCAAATCTTGTCTAATATTCTGTTCCCCTAAGACCTATTTTCACACTTTCTAGTGGAGACTTTAGGAAAAATATTATGGATCTGTCCTTCTGCAGTGCTTATGTTAAGAACAGTAGCTAAAATAAGAGAATCTCATGAAAGAGATTCATGAAATCAGTGGCTCCATTGAATAAGCTGTGGCTATTTCTTTTTTGCTGTTCCCGGTAACTGTACTTTTGTCCTACATCTGCTTGCAAAAGAATTACTTTTCATTACATGGTCATAATTTTTTTTGAAATGTAATGGGGGACAAAAAATTATCTCCTTAGCTGATTGTTTTATCTTAACAACAACAAAAGTGGAATGCCTGCTCTCTGGTCTGTAGCATGGTAGTCCAATGCGCAGCATGTTTCTAAATGAAATGTTAAATAGGGACTAGTTGTTGCTGGGATGGCATGCTGGGTATTAACATTATTGGCAAGGAGCACAAGCAAAATAAAGAATTTCAACCCATTTAGGAGAACTTTTTCATCTTTCTCTGCCAATGTGGTTTTGAAGTTAAGCTCAAGCTCTATGTTTTTGTTTGTTGTTAAATGCCCTATTTAGTTTTTGAAAATGTGCCTGTGTATTTCTTCGAGGCTGTGGTGAGATTGCCTCTGTTTCCCATTAGAGATGGCACCATCATTTGATTTATTTTCCCACATAGCCAGAGTCTGCATCTTCTTTGGGAACTAACTCTGAAGTTCTTATATTTAGCTCCTCTGAAGGAGATGTCGATACTTCTTTAGCTTAGATGACTTCTTTATATCTTACTAGAGGAATGCTGTGAGCCTTGAGAATTTCTTGTAAGTAGAATACTATGAATTAAATCATCAGTTGAGGCAATTGTTCAGGATATTTTTAAGTTAGCGCAAGTGCTTGTAGGTGCTCTGAACAACATTTGTTTTCTTATAATTCATATATTAGTGTAGTAGGCCTTCAAGATTTATCTATAAGGAACAGCTTTACACGTAAATGTTCTGTAGATTTGTGATAACTGCTGTCTTCATCGGCTGCCTGAGCAGATACTGCATACCACTGCACTTCGCTGTAAATATGTGTAAAAAGTGTGCATGACACACTAACAATATATAGCTATTTGCCTCCACATGACAGCTCTTCAGCAGTCTATGCATTAGACTTCCTTTTGAAAGGGAAACAGAAAATACTACAGCCAGGCATATCTATGGGGAAACTTTGGGGGACTTCTATTATAGCCAAATTACTATCTTACAACACTAACACTTCCAAGAAAATGAACATGGAGCGTTAAGTAAAACCAGATACAACTTATGTTTACACTGAAATTTTGTGGTCTTGATTCCATGTGCATTAGGTCTTTGTTCTGTGTCATAGAGTGGAAAAATCTAAAGGGGAAGTGGAACCACCAAGTCATAGATTCATAGCTAAAGTAGAAAGACATTTTCATGTAGTCCAACTGCTTCAGATTCTGAGACTGAGCCATAATTACAACCATTAACTTTTACTACAGATGTGACTCATCACCCCGAGGGCTGCTTTAAGAAACCAGCTGTATGCATAAACCTGTATTTTGCTTTGTAGTGTGATGTGCTAGGGAAGAAATGTAAGCATGTTACTACATAAGGCTCTAGTGGGTGGCATTCAGTAGAGTGTTTCCTGCAGGGGGAAATATGAAGGAGAAAAATCTCTATGCTGAGCTGCTGCAAGCGGCAGAGTAGGTTGGCAAGCTGATTCAACAAGCTGACTTGCAGGCTGCAGTGCTGGCACAGTTAATTACGGTCCTGCAGGGCTGTCTCAGCTGTGTTACTGTCGATTTGCCACGTGCTAGATTCTGCTTCCAAAAGTACTCTGACTTCGTTGGAATGGCAGAACAACATCTATTCTAGCAGAGCAATTTTGGTATTCAAGGGCCTGTGTCCTGGAATTATAGTACCTAGGAGATTGGACAGTAATTTTCAAAGCCATACAGTTACATAGTTTCACCTTTGGAGATTGGAACCGCTGCTTTCATTTACGTGCTATGCTTGAGTTCAGCCTGGCCTTGTTCTGCAACTGGAATTCTTACACTGTGTGCAATTTTAATGCAGATATGTGAGGCGCTTCAGAATTTACATGATTATTTACTTGGTATTTTAGATGCTGCAAAGAAAAGCCCATCCTGACTTCATTAGTGTGCTTGCTTTTAGCAAAACCTATTAAATATGGAAAAGTTTGAGCTTACATATGGGATGCACATGGTCTTGTAGGTTGAAATATATGTACGAATGTTTCCTTACAAAAGGTAAAGTTGAGTTTATTTAAATTGCAATTAGAGACTCAAGAAGTGCAAAACAAAAAAATAGAGTGTATTTGTTAGAATAAGCTTTTTACTCTGTCTCGTTCCTTCAGAAATACAGCATGCACTTTTCCTTATTACTGCTTACTTATTAGACTTCTGGTGACTCTAGACTGCTAATAATGCAAATGCATCTTTCACTTAAAGTATTTTATCTCCGTTTGATTACTTTCTAAGGTCTTTTTAAAATGAAATATTACCACAACACCCCCCACCCCCCCCACCCCACCGAAAAAAAAGAATAAAAAGTCCAATGCAGTAGATGGCTAAACCTGGGTCTAAGTTGCTCATTTGTTCCAGAAGATATTTCCTTTTTATTCTGGTGTGTCATACTGTGTGACTTTTGGCTAAATTGCTTCTGTGTACTTGTAGTTAGTCTTGTCAGGTAAACAGTCTTTTATTAAATAAACATTAGGAAGATTGTAGTAAGTATTACATCCCATGCTTCTTAATCTGTGCATGTAAGTGTAAAAATTAAAGCTTTTTGTGCAGTATTAAAAAATTTCCTTTTCAGTTTTGAATTTGTAAAGGTTTGATTAGACTGTTGTAATCTGAAAAGTCACTCTGGTTTATATTGGGTTGGGATTTTTTTTTGTTTGTTTTGGGTGGTTTTTTAACAAAAAAAAGCTGGAAGGAGGAAAAATAAGTAGCTCCACTGGCTAGGATCTCAGAACCCTGCTGAAATGCCAAGACTAACAATATTTTGGTTTTAAGTTTCCAAATACTAGATGACTAAACCCAACGAAAGGCTATGCATGGCTGCTTTGTGTTTTTGCCTTTTTTGGGGGGGTGGAGGGGTGGTTGTTTGTTTGGTTGGGTTTTTTGGGTTTTTTTACTCTAGGTCTGTAAGAGAAGCCTCACCTTGGGTAGAGCTTCAGAAAGTGTTTAACTCTAAGAGTACATGTTACAAATTGTGTGGGAGTCATCTGCAATCCCTTCGAATCTAGAACTTATAAAAGCTTGGAGGTGATGACTGCTGCAAAATCTTGCTGTATCTTTATGAAAACTGAGAAATGCCTGTTGTCGTTGCAGGTCTAGAGTAATGGCATGGTATTTACCAAAGTTCAGTACTTGTGGGCTGCTGCAAAGTGATGCTAGAGTATGACAGCTGTTCTGGCTTCATATGGAGTTTATTATAGACAAGTGACAGGCAGGCTACTCTGAAGCAAAATTGGTCCAGACAGCATCCCTGTGTCAGGGTATTCACACTGGTGTCTGTGGCACATTTCTGATATTGGCAGTGTTGCCAAATTATAGCTGTTTGTCGTCTTCTCATTATTTTTGCTTCTTTCAGTTCAACTGGTTATATGCCTTATTAATCTGTTTTTTCATATCCATCATCATTTCAGTATTACCTTTTTTTTTTACCTAAGGACACAGATGTCTTTCATTATGCAAGTCAAGTAGTTATATTTTCTTGCAGATGTGCTATTCTGTTAGTTATGAAATGGTTGCTGCCATTAGTTAGAATAAGGCAATAACAAAATATGCAAGGAGGTTATAATGCACTTGTTGAAACCAGAACACCTTAACAGTCAGCAACACATTTCCTATGAAAAAAAAAAACAACAATTCTCTGTTTTCATTTTTAATTCACAAGCATTGAATAGCAATGCTTAGGGTTAGTTTTTCCTGGAGACCTGCTTGTGGTATGCAGTGTTTGATTACATTTAATCAAGAAGAGCATCAGCATGATGCTTCTCACTTCTAACTGTGTAGAACTGGTCTACAACAAGGCAAACAAGTGCCTGATGTATAGCATGAAGCAAGGCTAACTAAAATCTGCTTAGCAGAACAAATTGGTAAAGTAGAATTTGGAAGTATAAAGCCTGTTGTTTACCAGTCACGCAGAGTTTGCTTGTCTTGCTGGAGGATCCTGTTCTTTTGGCCTGGTCCACCCTCCTCTCTCTTCTCCCCTTTGTCCCTTCAGTAAAAATTTGGCTGTGCAGCTTTGGACATAGCCATGGTTCTTGATGATTAGGCCTTATTTAGGCTAAAGAATCTGGTGGTGGGCTCCTGACTCGAGCCAGAATGCTTCAACAACTAGATTCCTGTTACAGACGTGGCCAGCTAATTAACCTGCATGCCAAACACCTGGGATTTCTCTAAATAGTCCTGCTCGTACGTCCTGCTGCAGAATATAGTCTGTCAGGCTGCTGGTGTCTGTTTCCAGGCCAGAGTACAAGCCTACTCAGCTGGGCACGCTACCTAGCCATAACAGGTTGGCTTGGTGAGGGTCTGCAGTAGGCACAGATGGTTTAAAAACCTTCCTATATTTAACATTTAGGAACAGTGATGTAAATTAGAAGTTTCCCTCTGTACTAGTTAAGACTTTTATCATGAATCTGCTATACTTTGGTCATTGTCTATACAACGTGCTTGTGTGCAACATGTCAAGCTTTTGAATGAACCTAGCTATCCTATTTTGCATCCTTTGATACTATTAAAAGTATTTTTGTGTCATTATTTACTGTGTCTTGAATGTGACAAGAAGGTTATTTGTGTGCCTACCTGACAGATGAAGTTGTCATTCTTCCAGGGAAATTATTTATTGTAGTAAGACTCTAGTATTTGTGTTAGCCTTCCTGAGTGTTGATATTTTCTGGGTTTTGTGTCTTTTGTTTTTTTAGGGGCAAAGAAATCTCTAATTTACAGTATGAAGAAATTATATAAAATGACAAAGGGAAGGTTGAGGAAGACATCTTGAGTCTTGACATACTGTGTATGGGTAAATAAATAGTACTTTTTCTCTAAATATTTTGCAGATGTTGCTTTGCCTATTTGAGAAGATTACAGTGCATTTAAGAGGTCTGTTCTAATAATTTACATGCCCAATTTTAGGACTAAAATAAGAACTTTTGTTAATGGGGGAAGGTTTGATGGTAATAGGGCAAAGGAATTATACTGTGTAAATACTGAAATGAATTTTCCTGTATGCCACAGCTTGGATTTTCAGAAACCTCGAGTAAAAAGGATTGATTGTACATATGAATTAAAAACCAAAGCCACTCATTTTCTATGTTGCTAGCCTTATTTTCCAAAATACCCTCAGGCTTTTTCAGAATATTCCTTGTCCCAATTTTAGTTCTGTCAGGGACTTGGGGAACTGGAGAGTCCATTAAATTTTAGGCAGATATGAAACTGTCCTCTCAAAATGCATTATTTCTGCACTAAGAAGTTCATCCTTAGAATTCTTCTGAGGATGCTTACTGGGTGCTTCTGCAGGGTAGACTTCATGAGAAGTAATTTTTTTCTCAGATGTGTGATATTCTGAATCCAAAAACTTTGACAATGACTTTTAAAGAGTCTTTGAAATGAGAAACTTGTCATAAAAATTTTATATTCCTTTCATGAGACTGAGATGACAACTGCCCAACTCATAGCTGAGCATTGGCAGAAGCATCATAGTTGGTAGGAAAGTCATACTTTCACTGACCTTCAGGACCTCTTTGAGCAGACGTATGGGATGTGTGGTGTTTGGCAGAAGATTCTAAGTGCTTTAAAGTTGGGAATTTTATGAACAAAGGTACCTGTTGTTTGATTCTTTGATTATTTTTTTTTTTCCTGAAAGTGCTGTCCCAAAGATAAAACTTGCTTTCCCTTGCTTAATTAAATTAGCTAAAGAAAATTGGGCTTTTGCATAACATTACGTTAATCATGCCATTAAAGAATGGACATTTCTAGCAGTATTCATGTGTGACACAATAAATTTGGAGCATGTCTTGTAAATAGAATGTTTATCACACTGAATCAGGTGGGTTTGCTAATTTTGGATGTTTTTCTTAATAGAAAAAAAATGAGAGAACACTGCATTTTATTTGTGAGAGTGTCAATGATAAAAATAATTTAAAGGTAAAAAATTGAAATAAAATGTATCTTTACTGATTAACATGTATTTTTTTCTTGTGTATTTTGTGATCAGTAGGGGCATCTCTCAAGCTACATTTGATTTAGTGATCTCACTTAAAAATTATTGGAATGAAATCGTCTAACTGTTTTTATGGAGTAGTTCAAAGCATAAATTTAAGAAAGAAGACAGAAAATATATTATTGTATGTAATATGAGTCATTCAGGCTTACTTTAATTACAGGGGAACTTTAAAATATTGATTGTTTTAAATTATTTGAGTTTAAAATGGCAAAATTTGAATCCAGACTCAGGAAACATCTCTTTTTAAAAAAATATTTTTTTAATTTTTACTTTTTTTAGTTTTCTTGGAAAATATTATTACTGTGAAATAGTAACTTTCTAATGTCATAGGTGGTTTCTTAACACTTTGTATTATCCTTTGGTGATAGATCTAGAATTTGTAAAACAAATCCCCTCAAAGGTCCCTGTTCTGATATTAAGAGGCTGACTGTCCTTTTTTACAGTGGTGTATTCTGCAAAAAGAGTGACTTAGGCTAGATCATGTTTGTATGTATGGTACTAGCATACTCTGTCCCAATTGTAAGAGGCTAAAGACCCTGATTTGAAAAGTTTATATAGTAAGAAACAGAGCTAGAGAATTTAAGCCACTACTTACTTAAACTAGATTAACCTTGGGGTTTGGTTGGATGTTTTTGTTTGCATGAAGAAGTCCCTTTCTGGATAATCTAGAAGTCTTATATACAAAATATACCCTATCCATCTTAAAATTAACTTCATACATAGTGAAGACTTGAAATAGCCATACATTTTTTTACTTTTCAGTATAAGCTCTAGTAAAAAGAAATCTGAAGTCAGATGTTAACTTACTTAGGTATGCTCGGTGGAAAATTCTTAAAAACAGAGAACACTGATCCCAGTGGTAGAAACAGACCCCGACAAATACAAGGCTTTTGGACAAATGAACAACACGAGAAAAAATTCAGGATGGAGTCATGACCTTTTGAATGAAATAGTTCCCAGGTAAGAATTGCAGTGCTGGCAGAGCTGCCTGGTTTAGTCATCTGATGAGGTAACAGCTTTTATTTTTTGTCCCAGATGAAGTACACTGTAGGGGAAACTGCATATGGGCAGGAGTGTGGACAAAAGACTGAGTTTTATACCAGCACTTTGGTGTTAGCAAATTTTTAGTAGGGTCCACTGTATTACTTGGAGAGAAAAAAGAAAAAACAAAACCTCATCTGTAAGAGTCTTAGGATACAAAAAAGATGAGGAAATGGAAATTGCCAGCACATAACGTATCAAATCCTTGTAGGAAGCAGGACAATTTCAAAAATAACCCTCTGCATGCATCATTAGCAGAATGATTGCTTGCTTGATTTATTTTTTTTTAACATAACTGAATTTTATATGTTCTGGGCTTTCTTTTGTAGTTGTGTTTATTTTCTTTTAAGGCTGTGTGGGAAAGGGCCTAAGTGAGCCTTAAGTCCTTCTAAAGGAGAGGATGCTCACCACTGGTGACGATTTGTCCTTGACAAATCCGGCGAGATCACTCTTAGTGAAATTGTATTTTTCTGTCTGTGTTTGAATTCTGTTACTAGTCAACTTTTGGAAAGTGAATACTATAAGCAGAAAAATACAGTTGTGTTTATGTTTTTAAAAAATGCATAATGCTGCTCATTGGATTGTTAGAAATCTATTCCATGTACTGAATACATTACCAGATAATTAATAGCTAAAATGTTATTCCACATTTTGCCTCATTTCTCTCCTGTTTATGTTTGTAAATGAAAATGTAACTATTGCATTTTTGTAATTCCCATAATTCCCTCAATGATGCAAGCTGTCCTAGGTGCTGTATAGAAATGCATGAGCCGAAAGGGGTGGGGGGAAGGACTTCTGTGCTGCACAGATGGAGCGAAAACTTATCCACAGAATAAGCAATATGACCAAATTAAAAAAAAAAAAAAAAAAAGTAGGCAGTGGCAAAACTTTGTGGCTTTTACCTTTTAAGGAGCTCTTTCCTTCCTCCTGTAATAATGCAGTTACATGAAGTTTTACATCATGAGCCATAGTGGGAAGTGATGTTGAACAAAGCCATCCTCACCAACCTGTACTTTGTTGTTAGGAAAAGGTGAGGATGGGCCTTTTTAAACCTGGTTAAATAACAGTGCCACAGGATGCGAAACCACTGGCTCATAAATTATGAATCTTTCAAGCACTGGTTAGGAGAGATCATGTGTCCTAAGATTGCCCAACATGTGGTTGAGAATTCTTCCTAGCAGAGCGTTTAATCACATGCTTGACTTAAAATGCATATGTTACTACCGTTGTTGAATAGGTATGTAATTCCTTTTTGAGGCTAATGGCAACATATAGTTTGGCCTTGAATCTACAGAATTAAAAAACAAAACAAAACAAAAAAACCCCAAAACAAACCAATGTGATGTCTCAGTACAGTTGGA